>JAOYSI010009487.1:0-10880 GCA_025775065.1 Hiodon alosoides | reverse complement strand
GGGGGGGGGGGCGGGGCGGCGTTAATATCAATTAACTTTACTTTCATTGTTTTTGGGGAAAACCTAGGAAACAAGCCACTCACATCAATCACTCACTACCATCAACTACCATCAGATTTTTTGCCCTGAACATACTCCAGTAATGGAATGAATCTTACTGTGGTATTTTTTCATACAACATAACGCAGGGAACTTGTTCCTCACGTTTGTTTTGCATTTTTTGACAATAACCTATTCTAAAACATTTATTTAAAGGATCTCTTTACATATGTTTTCATCATCAACTTTTGCCTTTTCTGATGCTGGGGCCAACCTGAAATCCTGGGGAGTGGGGGCTGTGGGAGAGGACATTGGGATGAGGGAGGTCTGCTGCATGATCTCTCAGATTCCCATAATAGAGGAAGACTCTATGCCATATAACTTTGCAAGGAGAGTGCAAGGGAGACTATAAAGCGACCTTGGAGAGTGTACATGAGACCTAGAGGAGACCTGGGAGAGTGTGGGGGAGAGCTTGAGGAAACCTGGGAGAGTATAGGGAAGACAATTAGGAGACCTTGGAGATCGTGGAGAAGACCATGATGAGACCTTGGAGAGAATGGAGGAGTAGATATGCTCTTTGGCAGAGCAAATGGGAAACCTAGAGGATGCCAGGCAGAGAATGGGGAAGACCTTGAGGAAGACCAGGGAGAGTGTGGCGGAGTTCAAGGACTTTGTAGGCAATCCTTCATTCAACCAGGCTGAAGAGATTGTAGATCAACAATGTGCCAGGTTTGCACCACCCCAGCAGTTCCCAGGCCTACTGAAACTCAGGTCTATCCAGGTGTTCCTTGCTAACACCTCTTACAACTGTACCTTGTTTCTACATTCCTTTTTGTACCGTGCTCCTCACATGCTGAATGTCGGTGGGATCACGCGTCTGCCTAATCTGAGTCAGTATGGAACCATTCATCCATAGCGACCGTGATCACACAGTGCTGATTTCTGTACATATTAAACCATTAGGATAACCTCATGACCAGGACCATGAAACCAAAACCACCACTGAAACGTACGGCCTCAAAATGGATTCGTTACAAGGATACGCAAGACACAAACTGATGAGACTTAACAAACACTGGCACAAGCTAGTTCGCACAGCTGAACACCACCAGAGTCATGTCAATAGAAACATAGCCAAACAAATAAATAGAAAAAGGTTGTAATGAGAGATGGGTGTGAGCATGCCTTTGTGGGAAAGCAACATGGAGAAAACACAGATGGTGTGCAAGGGAGCAGAGAGGGTGCTGAGGAGGAAGGGGAGGGTGCTTATTAATCAGGGTCTGCCGACACCAGGGCTCCTGTGCCAGGCTGCAACACCAGGGTGAGTATGGGGGACAGGCAGGGAGATGGGAAGAAAACAGGCCTACCTGGAACATGGAAATGCTTGGGTGCTTGATACGTGGTAGGAGTGCTGGATCTGGCATCGAGCTGACCGTAAAAGGGAGAGCTCCTGCCACTCTCAGTGCCTGCAGCCAGCGCCCGGCCAATGACAGCGACAGAACAAGTATATGAGTGAAGGCTTGCCCAGCCCCCAGCCCCTCCCCCCAAAATTAAAAGGTCAGCTCCTGCTTGCTAATCAGCCAATCAGGAACAGTATGCATTTTAAAAACAAGAGAAAATGCATACTGTGCCAACCTATGCAAATAAAAACAAAAACAAAGCCATTGCCATTTCCTGGTACAATGTCTACTCTAATCAAAATAAAATGTAATAATATTCATATATTTATTGTTTTACTTTACCTTTACTAGCATCACGTCTAAACTGAGAGACCCTGAAATATATTATTAAGGGCTCAATAGTCAAAGTCAGTCACTGGTACACTAGAAGTTGCTCTGTGAATACATAAAGCAAAACACAACTCCTTTTGGACTTTTTGAAATACATTATTCAACGTGCTAATTTCAGCAATGCAATGCTTAAAGTGTGCACAAGTCCAGAGAAGACGTGTGTTGTTTATGGGGTGTATGGTCGGGAGACAGAGCAATCCCCTGCAGAATCACTCTGGTGACTTCTACCCAGGAAAGCCATGTTGGAAGGGGTGGCCCTGTTGTATGGGCCGACCGCAACGTGGAGCTGTCCACAAATGCCCCTGAATGTCCCTATGTTGCAGCGACAAGGCGACTGTTTTGAAAGCCAATGGCCCTAGCTAAATAATCCAGCATGGCAGTCCTGTGCAGGCAATGGCCAAGGATGGAAGGATGTAGGCAGTGTGTGTGGGACTTCTGCAGGGGACTGGGCTGTGAGTGCATGAATGGGTCTCAAGGGTGCACAGGCGGCTGCTGGTCACAGTAACCTGTAGCAACACATCTTCGCCTCTCTAAGATCCCTGTTTGTGATCTTGTAGAACTGACGTCTCTCAGGTCACCCCCACCACGGGGTTAAAACCCCACTGAAGGGGGGGGGTGCACCCAGACTCACCCGAGCGGAAGTAGTGCTGAGGGGAACGAGGCAAGGTGGGGGACATGCCCTGGCGGCTATAGGTGGGAGAGTCGATGTATCCGGGACTGGAGGAGCGCCGCTGCCTCAGGTCGATGCTGTCATAGATGTCCTAGTCACAGGAGATGCACGGGAAAAGAGCAAGAAGGCAGGTCCATGCTTCAGTACACCCTCGCAGAGGTTGACTCCGACAGATCCATCAGAAACAGAACAAGCACGCAGAGACGATTGACAATTGAAAAATGTACAGGTAAAGCTAAACAAGTCTTTCCACTTTGTGCTTCCACTTAATACAGCCTTGCACTGTCCAGGAGGGACACATCAGTATATTGTTCTGACAACTTCTATGAATCAATGCTCACAGTTTGGACACAGTGGATACATGTTGAGTTGATGAGAGGCTAAAATCCTGTCCACTTGACAGACACAGGAAGACTATCAGGCGAGCTCACAAGCGTATTTGTCAGCTCTAGAAACGTGTATGTCTTGCACAGTCGGTTTAGCTGACAGCGTCGCCACCACGGCTCCAGCACTTGGCGTTGCTCAGAAGGGCTGAGGGAACGCTCCACACACTTCACTCAAAGCCCTTCTCCTTCCCTCTCTTTGCAACTGGAACTCCTCCCCTACATCCTGGAAAGGGCTGGCGGGATTAATTACCTGTGAGTATGGCGAGAGCGTCCCCAGAGACTGCAAGACACAGAGTAACGAAGAGAACAGAGAGTGGAAATCAATGTCTGGTCTCCACACAGCCATCCTTTAGTCTTCACAGCCAGTGAGAACGTGTCTGGGTTCACTGTAACTGATTGAAGTAAGATTCAGAGCCAGCTAGGGGCCCTTCTCATTGCTCCGACTCACAGTTATTAAACATGTTTAACATTACTATATCTATGTATGTTTTTCACTTCAATCATCTGCAATTGTAATCTTGTAATATTTCAATTGGGGGGTTTTTTGCCCATTTTTTGTGAGTTAATTTGTTATAGTACAGGAATGGTTTGCCCATAAGGATATTCATTTGAACAGTGCCAGAGTTTACCAGCTCGCTGGCCAAAACGGTTACAAATGAAGATGCACAGAACCACATAAATACATAAATGACATGTGGTTAATTGGCTTTGCCATGTCCATGCATGACAACAAACTACACACAGGGCAGAGGCACAGAGAGACAAGGGTGGGCCACAGGTTATGGGGCACCAAATATAAAATTTACATGTGTGTACAACTTTTTTCATTCCAATTTTCAAGAAATACCCTTTTTCGCGTTTTTTAACACAGAACATATCTGGAATTTTACACTCAAATATGTATTCATATTATCCATTATTTAGTTATAAATTATATAAATTATATCCCAAATCTATCGTGTGTAAAATTTATATTTAACTTATACCCTAAATTCAGAGTTTTAAGTTATACACATTTCCTTTATATCTTAAATCCAGAATGGTACATTTTATATTTAGTATATATCCTGAATCTGGAGATTTGCTTGCAAAATAGAACCACCCACATTGCGAGAAAGTTGATGGAACGCATTCAGTTTCACAGAATACCCCAGGTTAACCATTAGATAGACAAGCCTGCTGCCCACATTGCTAATTTATAGCGCTTGGCATTTTTACACGGAATTGGTTGCAAATGATCCCAATGAAAAATATTGGAGAAGCACAAAGTTACTGTTGGCAAGTTTTTGGAAGGTACCAGAGATTAAACCATTTTTATTTCTTTATTTTCAGTGTGAATGTCCTTTGAAATTCTGCCATACTGGCTTAGAAGAGCTATAATTATTATTATTGATTAAATTTCTCTATGGACTAATTGTTAGTGCTACTACGTGGTTAAACACCAAACACAAAATATCATTTTTGTATATCATATCTTTATGTTATCAGGTTTAGCTTCATTGTGCAAAGCCTTCCATGCAAAAAATGAAGACTGATTAAGTATATTATTTATTTTTACAAATAATTTTACTTTCAGTTAAAATAAGTTTTGACAGAGACTGACATATTGAGGCAGCTGAATGGTAATAATGTACTGTTTTGCTTTGCACAAAGCAAAATGGCCGAAACAAAACGCCTTTCTGTTTTGTATTCTTAATACCGAATGTGCCGTGTCACTGGGGTAATTAAATAATGCAACAAATTATTTCAGTGCTAGTTTCATTAGTGCGAGTTTTATTAAATCTGGAGAAGCTTTATTAGTGCTAGATATATTACATCTGGAGAAATTGGCATAAAGAAAGTTTCCCATGTAACTTTTACATTTGGCACTCCGTGACTGGTCACATGCACACAAGAAGACGAGAGAAGGACCAGTCCCAGTACCTCCCCATAGCTGAAGCGCTCTAGCCTGTCATCGGAGGTGTATCTGCTATAGGACTCATAGGAAATGAGATCGGGTCGTTGCACGTCATAAATAGCTTTAATCTTAGGCAGCGCAGCAAGATCTTTGTAATTAAGGATCTCATTTTCCACTTTGGCCTGGAAGGAAGACACAAGACAAAAAACAACAAAAAAAAAAGAACAACAACAATAGCAGGCATGAAAAGGAAGCTTGCAGTGACATAACGGAAGATCAGGACATTCAGATTAGGCACAGCCCAATGGGGGTCCCGCGCCGAGAGACCAACAGAACCATGTGTTCACCGACGCAGGTCTGTCACACCTGATGCAGCGCCACACCACACGAAGAGGGAAAGAACATCTCCAGGGTAGAACCAGGAAAGACAGGAATGCTGGCCAGCCTCCATTTTAAACCCATCAGCGGCACAAAGATTGGTGCATGCGGGTTCCCCAAAACAAAGCCTGTCACCGTTCTCCAACGTCACCCTTCTCGGCGGCCTGTTTGTGATGCGGCCGGGAATTCAGTCCCGCTCCAACATGACGCACAAACAGACACACACACGCACACACACACACACACAGACACACACACACACATGATGGGTAATGGAGCATGTAACCGAGAGGGGATTCTGACCTTCAGCTCTGCGAAGCTGGAGAAAGCTAGCACGGACAACGCACATGCTTACTCTGCTGCTTTACCACGTCACACAAGGCGCGCAGAGGTCGCAACATCAAAAGCCAGCGGCAACTCTTTCGCACGTTTCCTCCATTTACCAAACTGGCAGGTTTTTCACACCAATTTGCAATCCCCAATTGTGCTCCCTGCTACAAAATATCCGACCGCACTAACAATGGAAATAACCTCCTTCATTCACCTTCAAGTCATTGGTAATTTAAAAAATGGCAGGGTGCGTAACCTTCAAGGGAGTTTCAGTGCCAATTTGATAAAAAAACACGCCCCCCAACGGCACTGCATTTCTAGCGAGAAGCCAAGGGAGCTTCCACCTTCCCATTACAGGACAGTGCTATGCCAATTGTGTGCTGTCACTCAGGGACTCCTGGTGTCATGCTCTGGGTATGAACCTGTGATCCCTGGATCATAGGGCTTAGCCTGTGCTTGCCATAAGGTAATAAGCAATAGACAGAACCTGGGTCTTTTTGCACCGTGCCATGGTGGACAGTCCTTACCCCAAGAGTACCAATCTCTCAAAAACCACGAGTTGGCCCATGTGATGTCAAAGCCGCCCTACGATTGGTGGATTGCCAGCGTTACTCACACAGATGACTGGGCTGGGAGAGCCAATGCTAGAGCCAGGAGGCGAGATGGAGGTTTCTGAAGTGCGTCTGTGCTGCGAAAACAAACAAGCATAAATACTTTTCAGCACTCACACTCTACGGGGGGGGGGGGCAGCCCTTAAGGGGGCAGGGACGCAACGCTGAGCGACATCACAAGTCTGCGTTCTTGTAGGGACTTTCCAGTGCAGTGCTACACCACATAAAACAGGCCAGAGTAAGGTTAATAAGCTGACAGAGTGGATGGAAAAGAGTGGGCAGAGAAAAATGACCCCAGACACTCACCTTCAGCTTTCTTTCTGCCCGTGCCGCCTGTTTGCACAGGGGGTGCCACACCTCTGAACCTGTCACAGAGAGGGAGGGAGGAAGGGAGAGAGAGAGAGAGAGAGAGAGAGAGAGAGAGAGAGAGAGAGAGAGAGAGAGAGAGAGAGAGAGAGAGAGAGAGAGAATCAGGCACGCTCACATGCCGCACTCCCAGAATGCACCGGTCTCCCCGCAGAGCAGGACAGGAATGAGCACTGACACTTTGTCAGGATATTGACGCGGACTGTGCCCAGCACTGAGAACAGGTGAGGACAAGCGAGAGTCCAATTACCAAAGGGAGACGGATCTGACAGCCAGACATGGTGAGGCCTATGGGAGAAGAGGAGGAGGGGGGGGGGGGCGTACCAAGGCAAGTCAACAACGATCCAGCCTTCACAAACTGGGCCTTGTGGAGGAATGAATCATTTAGCACAGGGATTATTCCTTAGCGATGAGAGCAGGAACAAACAGCCTAATTTTTAAAATAACTATACGAGCCATAAATGTTTAAAGCAGAGGGAAATAAAATGTTATTTCATGCGAGAGGACTCTCATTAGCACAGCACCCTTCACACTGCTGGCAGTAAATCAGCAGGTTCTACTGGGTAAAGCACAGTAGGCCTAGAGTAATGATGGGCAGCCACACTGTGAGAGAGACTGGAGATACCCCACAGACACACACCTGAGACACACCGTACCTGCAACAAAGACAAGACCTGTATGTGTTTCTCTATGTATTCCACAACGTCACAGTGAAAAGTTGAAATACTTTTTAGATTACTTTATGAAACCTCTTTGGTTTCCCCCCAGTTTGTTGTTGACTTCTCCAACCAACTTAAATCATGTGCAAATCACTAGGCCCGGGCATGTGTTTAAAATACTTATATCTTGCTTTTATAAGCTGGGTGGGATACAGTGAACATGAAGGGTGGCCACTGTCGAGCCCTACTTGGTCTTCAGTTGAGTCAGTGGTCTCCTTCATGAAACATTTCACAGCAGTGAAGGAGCAAGATTAGACTGACTACTGTAAAAGCTGCCATGCGTATTTCACTCTTAGCTTAGCGTCAGATGGGGCGTGGCCACTCACCTGTGAGGTACATCTCCTCTCCCTCTGTGAACATCATGTGACATCGGGCACAGCGGGCACAAGTGGGATGATAGTGTTTCCCTCCTGCCTGTGAGAGAGAGGAGGAGAATCAGTGTGAGGGATGGAGAGAGAGAGGGAAGGAATGAGAAAGAGGGGGGAGAGAGTGAGAGAGAGAGAGAGAGCGAGCAAGAGAGAGAGAGAGAGAGAAAAAAACTAGTGTAGTAGCTAAGAACTTTAGTAACTAAACACTAAAGAGCTAGCAAATACAGAACTGCATTACGCAGGTTTTTACAACATTATTACATCTACAGAGCCATTTCATTATTTAGGTGGAGAAAGAACAAAGTTTAAGAAGATACTTATGTGCTTTTTTCTGCTACAGTGGTTAACTGATATGGACTGCTACTTGATCATATTCCATCACTATTGTTGTAAACCTGTGCCAGGTACTTAACCTGAATTGCTTCAGTAAATATAGTGTAAAAAGATAAGACTGCTTGCCAACTAACTCACAGGCAGTGATGTCATCTGCAGTTTTTTTTTACCCTTTTTCCCATAGTATTTCAAGTAGGCCTATGCTATCAGTACTGTTAAATTTCTCTTTTATGTCTGCCAGTGTTTCATTTTATTCATCAACTTTATAAATGATAAATTTATAGATTACATTTTTTCTTTCTTTCTTCTGAGTAGCCGTTGTGACTGTGGGATGGGACCAAGGACGGGTATATTTTTATCCAGGGATATCCAGTCATTCCTTCCACCATCAGAAGGGGCATCCTTTTGTGTTGGAAATGAACCCCTTTCGTCTGTGGGGATTTCTGCAAGGCAGTGGTGGGTAAACTGAACCCACCCCAAAAGCAGGTCACCCCCATTAACTCTGGGTCTTGGGCTTGGTTTATTAATAAGAAACCTGTTGTTTCAGGCTTTCTAGGGAAAAGAGTAGCTTTAAAAGCATCTTTAGAAGTTTCGGTATGCATTTTTAACGTGAATATTCATACTATCTACATGTTTTCAACTGGGGAACGAATTTCTTTGGATTAACTTCAAATACGTCTAGATACTGTTATAAGACAATTTTTTACTTAATACAGCGCAAGTTATTAAATAGACTACATATAAATAAATATATGTTGTTGGGGGCATGAAACACGAAACTGTCAGAGCCAGCTGGAGGCTCCAAGCAAAAGATGAGTCAATAGCAAAGTGTTAACATGCCGAAGTGATGAGAAGAATCTCAGAGGCTTTTAGAGCCTAAAACACAGTACTTCATCTTTCTTACCTATCTCTAATTAAAATAATAATAATAATAATAATAATTTACAAGCAGAATGCGATTAACAAACACATAGAAAAGGGCTCTGGCTGATGTCTTTTGTGTCTTATGTCTTACGTTGTCCCTAGGAAAACGGACTTGTAATCTTGTAATAATCGCACAAAAACCTGGCGCTTCATTAAGAGACGATAAAGGCTGAAAGAGCAGCTTTTGTAAGGTGCCTGCATCTCTTCCTACTTGGCTGCTCAGCAGTGGTCAGGTTGACAGCCAATGCCGTTTTAAACAGTGTGCTATTAAACTGCAAGGGTGCCCCGGTATCTGCAGGGCTTATTAGCTCCTCTGGCTCATAAACGGCATGTTTTTGCTTCTGCTTGTCGAGGCTTTTTCTCTTGTGTATACAGAAATAAAGGTACTGCGCGCACTACAGATAGGCCAAAGGCCCGAGCGCAGAAGACTAATCTGGGGCTGTCAGGAGGCTGACACAAGGCTGTGAATTCATGGAGACGCAGCGCTTTTGCTACTGTGCCAGTAACCGAGCGGCGCTTGATCTCCCGGGGACCAGAGCCATTCCCGTTTAACGTGTGTGAGAGGTAGGGCGATTCCAAACAAATGGACAAAGCCGAAAGCACACAGGGCCTGATGGCTATTAATGAGCCCATGGGGGAGAAGTGGGGGGAAAACGTGGCCTTTCTGCCAGGTGTCCCACCACGGGGGGAAAGGGACTTTAAGAGGATTTTGCACAGCAAGCTTCCACTGGCAGGGGTCCACAGTGGCCGCCCTGTCTGTGACCTGGGTGACACTTTTACAAGGTTCGGCAGAATTCCACAGCTGAAAGCTCAACCTTTTCCCCAGTTTCCGATCTCCTCCAACTCTAACCATCTCTACCCCACGCTTCCTTGTTCTTTTTCTCTTCTTTCTTTCATCTTCTCCCTCAGTTCCAACCTCCTTCTTTCCCACTCCCCATGCCCCCTGATGAGGATTCGGCGGGGCTCAGTTAGTATCAAAATAAAGGTTCAGGGGCTCATCCAGATGACATACCTATGGCCTACCAATACCTTTTCTAACCATACACAAAATCAACCTACAGAATTCACTGCTGCCCGACCGGGCTTTCTCAGTGGTTCCGACACTGACTCCGACACTGCCAGGCTTAGTCAGGTTTAAGAGCACATTTTCAATGCAGGAGGAAGGAATAAACACCCAGGCTAATCACGCTCCTTGGGGAGAGGCAAGTTATTCAGCAACTCGGAGAGAAGAAGACTGTCTACTGTCTCTCTTTCCCTAGCTCTCTCTCTCTCTTTCCTCTCTCATCCATTGTCCTCACCGCCTTTTCACCCTGCGGCTAAGGCCTTCTGCGATTTTGGGAGAATGGCGGCTTCAAAAGCCGGCTTTAACGTGCCCTTCAGTCCGACGACCCTAACACCGCCCCCCTCTCTTCAGCCTTTGATTTCCGGGGATCCTCTGTGGCTTTCGGGCTGATGTTTCAATGCGGTTGTTGTCAGATCGTCTTCCTCCCCCTGTCACGGGAGCGTTTAAACTGCCACGTGGCGGAACGTGTATACCAGCTGCATTCTGTGCGGATGCCTTCGGCTGAACCACCTCAGGCCCTGTACAGTATGTACTCTAATTGCTCGATTAAACTGTGATTGCTCATCCAGAGCTGTCACAGGTTTCGTGTACGTAATTAACGATCGGCTGGGGAAAGGCTAGCCAGGCCAAACGGGAATGATAACTGGGTTAATGTTATATCAATAGGCGAGAGATTGCACAGCCCCGGGAAGGCTGAGTCCACCCAATCGTCCTCCCAAAACCAGTGAGGGTTTTTATTTCTCCAAAAACTCCAAAGCACAGTCCCTGTCACTGTGACCTTTTCGCCTCAAATCTCGCTCCCGCATCCAGCAGCCTGGTGTGCTGGCACTGGGCATCTGGCTGTCAGAGGCACTGGAGAAACTTTCTCCATCTGCCACTGCCCCAAGAGAAGAAGAGAGACCCCAACTGCAGCCACAGCCGCCAGAGTGAGAGAGAGAGAGAGAGAGAGAGAGAGAGAGAGAGAGAGAGAGAGAGAGAGAGAGGGGGGGTAGAGCGAGGGGGTTCA
>JAOYSI010009486.1:0-10882 GCA_025775065.1 Hiodon alosoides | reverse complement strand
AAATATTAATAAGCACTGTGTAGTTATAATTCTCATCACGGTTTGTGAAACATTTTCTGTTCTGTTTCATGATGGGCATGACAGGAAATGCACACGGAAGGAACAGCTGGTAAATGTGCCAGAATCGAATGTCAGCTTCCACAAGATTACAGGCCTGGTGTTTTCCTGAGCAAGACTCCATAGCTGGAATGTCGCTGTCAAACAGGACTGACCAAGGTTTCCTAATATCTATAATTCTGGCTCTGGCTACAACAACAAGTCTGTCCTGTTGGCTTTGCTCCAGAAAGCCTTACAACATTTCGATGATGCTGTTTGTATCTTGCAGATGAGTGTGTGTGTGTGTGTGCACAAGCGCGCGTGTGACCTTCTCTCTGGTAGCCCTCTCTGTTGAATTTCATGAATAAGAGTCTATAAATAAACCGATTCTCCATTTCTACTGAGCAGAGTCAGGATGAGCTGCGCGCAACCTTTCCCACAAGCCCTGATGTTTGTCAATCTCAGGAGGAAAAATATGAAAAGCATGTGCTGGAGCCACACGTTCAGAATTTCCATTCCGCATTCTTCACAACACTAGAGCATTCCTCTTATGCACCCTACAATACCTACTTCATGAGGAGACTAGATCGTAAATAGGCAGAAATAAAGGTGGTTGTCAGCACAACTAAAAGGGTTGTTTTCTGATGGCAGCAGTGTCAATGTGTTTGGGTGTGTACCACGCACATGTGTGTTTGTGTGTTGGATTCTGCGTTTGTTTTATGCGTCTTCAAAAACAAAGCCGGTAAGGAGAACAGGCTCCAGGAGCAAGGCAGGCCAGGATCAGCACTGGACAGCTCCCACCTTCTGCCCCATGAAGGCTCAGTTCTCCAGCACAGCTTCAGCAATAGACTAGAGTGGCCAACGAGGTGCTAGAATGCCTCACTCCTGATCAGGAGAAAAGCAGCTCCAGCACTTCCCTAGCCAGGTTTCAGCTCTCCTGATGAACAGAGCTTAGAATAGAGCACCAACCCTGAGGGAGTTTGAGGAGTCTTGATGACCATTGAGGAGAATCCTAGTGCCTCCAGTATTCCTACTCTATTCTTCCATTGACCCTGAAAGACGATGACCTAACCTAAATAAAACAGGTGAGCACACCTTACTGCTCCTTATTTTCTGTCTCTGGTCTCTCCTTCATTGCCAGGAAAACCCAGCAGGCCCTCACAAAAAAACAGCAACTCTCCAACAAATTCTCATCCTCTCTTTTTAAGCCCAAATTATCTGGTACTTGTGGGGACCAGGAACATGTTTGCTGTCTATAAATGAAAGAAAAAAAAGACACTTTGCAATCCACTTTTATATCCACTTTTAATCCACTCCCATGGCATTAGCTGGCTGCAACATAACTTTGACCTTAAAAGGTGGCATACCTAGGTCCCGATTAAAGATCACGAGACCTTTATTAGTTTTGCTTCACAGCAGGCATTCAAAATAACCCCATTAACGAGAAGGATTTATCAGCTGGTTAAATGACACTTCACACTCCTGGCCTTCAAGCCAGGAGTCAAGGACTGGAGGCTGTCTGAGGCACATTAATTAACTTTTCCAGCATTATAGTCACCAAGTGAGAGGGAAAAAAAAAACAGGAGGACATTGGTTTTCAGATCTCGCTACAATCCACCGCAATATATGGGATGTTGTTCAGTGTACAAAGCCGGCAGTCTCACTCTCGGCATGGCCAATTATGTGTGGAACAAATCTCACCGAGCTACAAATCCCTCAGAGATTATCAAAACAAGACGGGTGCCGCCAAGGGTGAAAATCCACTTCAAGTCTTGTACAGCTGTTGCTGGGCTTTTTTTTTTGTTTGTTTTCTTTTCTTTGAGTGGCACATTTCCAGCATTTTTATTAGAGTTTTGCTTAGAT
The DNA here is from genome assembly GCA_025775065.1 of Hiodon alosoides. Classification (NCBI taxonomy): domain Eukaryota; kingdom Metazoa; phylum Chordata; class Actinopteri; order Hiodontiformes; family Hiodontidae; genus Hiodon; species Hiodon alosoides. Next base: position 8,983 of record JAOYSI010009486.1, on the reverse strand, counting down.
CTGACTGCCGCAAGCCAAAAGCTTTCATTTAGAATTTTTTCCCTGTGCACCCTTGACTGATTAAGGTTGTAGGTATGCAGCTGCAGGTTAAAGGTAGGCAATGGGAGACATATTTTTGGGGAACTTTTCTGAGCTTTCATCTTTTATGTTCGTTGTGGTTGTGTGTGCTGCACCATCTGTTATCTTGAACGAATCATGTCGTTCTGCTTTGACCTCTCACCAACGAGGTCCACTGGCTGCCCTATTGTCTTATGCTAAATAGGAATGAAGCTCTGTTCATTATTAACAGTCCTGACATGATAGCTCATGCAGTAATTGAGGATTATGTTGCTCTGAATAATTTCCCTCACAAATAAGACATCAGTTACTTCAAATTATGACCGAAAGCATAGAGAATTAATCACCCCTGTTAAAGACAGCAAGACTTACTAAGAGTCTCACTGTTTGATTGGCCTCCAGTTTCAGCGAAATTGCATGTTAACTGGATGCCTTTTTATTGAGCTGAAATTCTGACCTACAGTAGAGACATTTTAGCTGATATATACCTGATATTACCTACCGAACCATCTGGGAGGAGTATTTTCCTTTTAAATTAAAAGGCTTTAAATGAACTAACACCATTTCCCACTTGGCATATCAGTGTGGATTTTACATGAACTATGGACCACCTCATCTGAAGCTGGTTTTATTGTGTGTAAAAAAAACAACAGCTTTTTTGTTTGTCACTTTCTGACACCAAATTCATACCCAGAGTCAATCCTAAAACAACACCAAACAAGGAGAAATACTGAACAATGCGGAGCATTGCAAAATTACATTTAATAACTGGCTATGTAGCTGAGAGCGAGAGTTTGACAGCTGAATATAAATACTCGGTAGGAGCAACAAGATTGACTGTACACAGCTAGTTTCCACAAAGAATGAATACTGACTTAATTAGCAATGTGGTTGCTATGTGTTTTCATGCAATTACCAAAATATTCAACGTTGTTCATCAGTGATTAAAGGGTGGAAGCTTTGGATGTATTGCAAGCATCTGGTGTCTGTGGGTTTTAATGAAAAAATATGGCGTAGAACAAATGGTTTATGTTCTTCGGTCTGTAGAGAGACTGCCTCATGGCGTCACACTGCTTGCGTGGCAGATACTCGTATCAAGAGAGACTTATATGTGTCAAAATTCACATCATTCACTCTTTCTCCATTACGTTTATTTTTTACTCCTGTTTAAGTTTTTAAATCAGCAAATCCGCCTCCACATTTTTCACGGTCCGCACCGCATTGCTTTGCTGAATGACTTCTCCTACCAGTAGGATGAGTGGAACTGGGTGGAGCAAGAATCGGACACGAGCTATACTTTCTTTACAGTGACAGCCAAAGAGAGGTCTGAATAAATGGTGGACCACCTGAGTACCTTAATATACCTTCATGAGGCTGCACTTATTTTGAATATATACCTTCATGAAGCTGCACTGATCAAGTCTCAGGTTGGCACCAGAACTTCCTGATTCTGCTCCAATCATAAAACTGCTGGCAGCTGTTGCCTGCGATCAGTCAGTGATTAAATGCTGAGAATTATCAGAAGGATTAGGTTACTATTAGGTAAAGGATCAATTGGCTTCATTGTAATTTCCACAAATTTCTTGTGCATTGTATAAACGTACTATAAATATAAATAGCCCCATTGAAAAGTTAATGGAGCCTATATATTATGAATTATTTTATGAATATGAGTGATTAAGTAAAGTGATTGATACCTGCCCTTATACCTGTCTTCAATACATTTTATGGGCATATATCAAAGTTAAGAATTTCTTGCCTTCCTAGAAAGTATTTGTTTATTTTCAACTAAGTATAACCGAGCTTTATAGCCAATATTTTCTCTTAACAATGTTTAACATTGTAAAACTATGTGAATTTTAAATGAAAATGGGGTGGGGATGTAAAGGCTACAATTGTATTGCTAAATCAGTTGGGTAAATTCAACCTCTTAACAGCTGTTCACATCAAATTAATCGTTTAGCTTAGCCCAGGTTCCAGAAAATGAAACACTACCGAAATGGTGGTTTCCACACGTTGGATACCACATGTACCAGACATTTACAACAGCTGGACTGCAGTAGTGGTAACGAAACTATAACTGGACTGCAACGAATGGCCCTGAATGACCTCCAATATCCTCATTGGTATCTTATATCTGTTCAATTCTGAACCCGTTCCTCCAAATTAAAGGTAGGCTGTTTAGCTATCAGGGCAAATTAAAAGCACTTATTATATTTTGGATGCTTGATCTCCTTTTCTCCAGTCTGCCCAACAAATAAGCAAAGAGCTTATCTCCTATTGCCGAATGACATGGGCACTTTAATAATGTGCTTCCATCTCAGATTGCTTAGTTAAATCTGAGAGGGCTGAAGAGATAATAAGAAGAATGGTACACGAGTGCAGCAAATTAAAGTAAAAGTAAAGATATGGTTTAGTATTTGGTCTCATTTTTCAGTTCAATATATTGTGGCACGCTGGGGCGTGCCTGGTCTGAGAGTGGGTGGAGACAATGACACAGAAGGGGGGTTTATGCCATTTAAAGTCTCTAGTTGTTGGTACCTGAATGTGGTTACTATTATGGAAATGATTATGATTGGGTTCTATCTCTCTTAATATACATTAATACAATAATATATAGATGAAGTTACTCATATTCTGCAAGAAAAGGCCTCTGAAAACTGTTATATTGAATCATACATTAGCAACTTGACCATGAGCGAAGCCGTGAGAGTCGCAAGATAGAGGTTTTTGTGGACCGAACATCTGGAGTTTAGACTTCTTTTGTCTCCTGTTTGTCTGATGGTCAGAAGCCCTTTCTGGAGGAGAGGTTAAGCTAACCTCTTCTGAGTGAGGGGGCAGTGGAAGGTTACTGCAAAGGGTCTGCTATACTTTTCCACTGAATGATGACGATTTCTGTAACAGGTTTGTTCATGTGTATAAGTATGATGTGCACGTAATGATGGGGGGCTCTCATTAGGAGGGGGAGACTCTTGCATTACAACTGTGTTAAATGGATATTGTGTCTGAGTACTTACTGTGCCTATTGTGTCTCACCGCTGAAGGAATTCTGCTTTCAAGAATTTCCGCCTCATTACCATTAGTGGAACCGCACTCAGGTGTGTAACAAGGTCCTTTTACTTTGCACCCCCCACCCCAAACTTGGCTTTCCATCGGCCCCATGCGCTTGGCGGCCCTATTGGAGAAAGATCATTTCCTGCTTTACGCTGTATTAATCTAGATTATATCTGCATGGGCTTTCAAACAAAATGCCATGTTCTTAGAGTTCAAAAGTTAAAGGTTCACTTTTGGTTAGGATCAGTAACATGGGGCCAAGTGGTTTGAAATTCTTGACCACACAACTATGACAATATAGAGGATAGACAAAAACACAAAGGCATTTGGGAAGTTGCTAACTCCTGAGTCTTTCATTGGGCAAATAAAGTTACAACCATCCTGATTGTAATCTACTAGTTTTATACTATTGTTGTCCGTCAACATGAAACATCTTGATACTACACATTCAAATTCCATTAATATGTAAATGGAAGATGTGTCTCAGCAGAACATATAATCATTTTGTTCTTTGTTTGGAAAACAAATGTACTTTTGCTGGCCTTAATGTTGAAAAGTAATATTGAGGAAATGAAAATTTGCAGCTCAAAAACACGAACCTGTTGTTATGTCTTCAACATATCCACTCTTCACACGCCATCCTTGTTATTCCAGTAAGCACTATGGAAAATAGGAAATTATCATTGAATTTCATTTGGGGGTAATAAATGCAATTTGCCAAAATATCTGTCAACGTGACCCTTGCAACTAGCAGAACAACTCAGCTTGACTCAAAATGTTCTGCTGTGTATCTGCTGGCGGGCTCCTTGTTTTTCTCCCACATAACATGGACAGATTGCATTAAACATCTCTTCAGTTTAATTAGATTTCAGGGTTTCATCTCTGCCCTTGGCTAACTTTGAAGTGGAATAAGAAGACTCAATGGATTGCTGTCATATGTAGAAAGCTGTGTGGCCATGGAGTAGTATGTGGGATCATATGTGACTAGGAGGTCTTTTAAATACAAAGGCCCAAAACCATTTAATGCTTAAAAAGTGAGAAGTAACACCTTGTAATCAGCATGGTGCACTATGGGTAATCAGTGAAGAGACACTAGTGTGATGCAGACATATTGTTTTGCTCTGGCTAAGATCTTTTTTTCTATATCCCTGGCCGATATGAAACTTAATATAACAAGCACTTCAAAGTTTGATTCAATGTCAGACAATCAGGCACCCGAGACTATGTTTATTTTTTACTCTATATTTACATTTCTGACCATGGAATTGCCAATGATGCGGTCTTTCTCAGTAGGTGCGTTGGAGAGGAGGTACAATTTATTAGAAAGCTGAATTGGTTGCTTGGGTGGCATCACTGAGTTTGGTTTACAGCTATGCCTCTTTGGAACCATGACAAAGCCTGGCTGCTCAAGCACTTCTGAGCTCTAAATCAACCCACTGATCACACTTCTACTTGACTACCTTTAATAGTGTTTTCTTTTCACCAGTAGAAGAAATGAGACACTTTCAAATGTTTTACTGAATGCGATTAACGTGACGTTCCTCTCTGATGCATCCGGAGCGATGAGAATGGTAAAAAAAAAAAAAAAAAAGGGAAATTAAGCTGTCCCTAATCTCATAAATCTTCTGGATGCGGTCCTCTAACTCCGCAACTTTCTCCACTAATGAAATGTTGCGGCTACGACATACAAAATGATCAGTGCTGCTAACGGTGTTGACGGAGCTGAATATAAACATGTCAAATTTAGAGTGGACCCCATTGGTGCCATTTCTTATCTTTGTTTTGGAGTTGAGATTGAAGCCAACTGGTTAATTAATCCAGGGAATATGCTCTATGTTATGATTGTTAGACAATCTGATGGGAGCATATTCCTGTCTGCTGCTGCCGTTGTCGTCTCAATGTGCCAAGGACCATGGCAACTCCAGGAAGTGAAGCAAAACACGCCAATTTGCCGGCAATATGAAGAGCCCGACTGCTGTAGGATTTTTTTTTTCCAGCCGCACTGGATAGCAATCAGTCAAAGGCCCCACCTCACCGTATAAGGGAGACGAGACAGGGAACAAAAAACTAATTTATTTGTTAAACATCTTGAAATGTTGTTTTCTTTGTGTTCTCTTTCTGGAGAAGATTTGAGAAATGTCTGCTGGCGGGAAGATGGCGCTTGAAACCTAAGGTAGCTCGCCCTCCCATTAGCGATTCTAAGCCTGGCTCCCTTTCTGGTCCTTTTCTGTCAGTCTAGTCAAACAACGGTGCAGTGGAAACAAAACCCGGGTTAAGGACTGTTCCTAGCCCTGAGGCTACTCCAAAACGCTGGATTCTCCTGGAGTGATTTCATCAAGGCTTCTGATACAGCAATATCAACATCACACACATAAAAACGTATTATTGTTATTCAAAAGACTGGTCTTTTTTTTTTTTTAGAAAAAAAAAAAACAGCACCACTTTGTCATGGGGAACAAAATAAAAAAACATTGACTTTCGATTTTCGTTTGTGCACACTTTGTGAAGTACCAATACATATTCGCGAAATAAAAATGATAAAACCTGCAAAATAAATAAATAAATAAATATTTCTACTGGCACAACTAAATGGCGGGGAGTGTCGTTGCCATGGATTAAATTAAACGCTTGCTTCTGGAGAAGGTGGTCATCAGAAACCAGAGAGGTCACTAATCAGGCGGTTTTCTGATTGTAAGTATTGTTTAATTTGCAGGTTTGGTTTCAGAAGTGAAAACAGGAAAAATTCAGTAAGACCTCAGTGAAAGCGGCGTAAGAATTACACACAAGAGCTTTTTAGGGAAAAGACGCTGAAAAATATCTCGAGAATAAACCAGAAACAATGTTTTGAGATGCGGTAACTGTGGTATTTGCGGAAAAATAATAATAATTGACTCATTACCAATTATTACCACCTGTATTTGTATTTTTACCTGTATACCTGTATTTGTATATGTGTATTTGTTTTCAAGAATTCAACGGTCCGTCGTCAATTTTTCCTTAAGCATGGACAAATTCCACGGCACAGCGGCCCACCTCCCACGGCATGCTATTTAAGAAAACCACTGAACTAGCCGACACTTACATGCGTTTTTTACTCTGCCACTTGGCAGATCCGAACGCATATTCTCGTCTGTGTTCTGAATTTGCTTTCTTTCGCATTCGTACAGCTTTGTTCTTCCCTGTTGCATTGTACGTTTCGCTTTTACACTTCTCGGTATATCAGATTAACACGAATCCTGTCAAATATCAAGTGAATTTAAATAATGTAATTGTAGAAGTCAGAATGGCGACTTTCACGGAATATGACTGGCTCTTATTACATATGTTTGCACATTACTCTACTCCCCTAATCATGCTGTGCACTGATCCTGATTATTACGTGACTTGCTTTTAATTACACACTTAATCTGATATTCTGCACTCTGTGATTATTAGAATGAGGAGTGAGTTGGTGATAATGTTACTAAAATCGCACAAATAAATTTTAGTAGTGCTTTTAGATTTTAGCAGTTTATATTTGTCCGTATTGTGAGTGTTTATTATATTGACCGTGTGGTTCATATTTCAGGCATCATATTGTTATGCAAACACTGCTGTAATTGCGGCAATATCTGTATGTGTCTGTGTGTCAAGGTCTCATTGTGAATGTAGGTCCACAATAGCTCGTTCAATTTCGTCTGAGTCATTGGACGTTGCAGATATTTTTTGACATGACGGAGTATGAAAAAGGCATTTGCAATTTCAGTTGGCATGGTACTATGTTTAAAAACTCACTAATAACCTTGCCACAGGCTCTGTATTAACGGCATTTGAGATGTACCGGTCATTATCATTGTGTGTTCTGTCACAGACTCTTGCGTATTGCTCTGCATCATTCACCGTTGTTTGTTTTTAGGATTTTACTAATTGAAATTCTGGTCAGGTAGCTTACACAGTGGTCTAACAGCAGGTCTCCATCTGGAGCTTGAACCTGCAACCTTCCTGTCAAAAGTCCATTTCCTTAACTACTCCACTTGCCACTACGCGCTTTTGTCAATATCTTTTGCTTTGGGTGCAAGCGATCAATATCCAAAGTACTATCTTATATTTTGATAATGATAGCCTCAAAATGCCTTCAGGTCTTTTTAGTTGAAACGTTGAGGAAGTTAAGAAAGATTAAAATGGAATAGCATGTTTTTATGCAGTGTTCTACTAAACCCTGACAGCTGTTACCGCTGTGTGTGTCAATTCAGCCTTTGCAGAGTGCCTCGGTAGTGCTTGACACAATATAGGTAGTCCCTGTCGCTGACTTGAAGGCCTCTCTTGACTTCAAATCTCATTGTAATTCACTTCCCTTTGCTTACCGTGGAACACTTTTAAGGGTCCGAACTGTAATGGACTGCTGCTTGTGTGAGGGGTGTATGGAGTAAAACGGACGTAAAAGGTAGACAGAAACCACAAAATGTTCTTAAATTGCCCTCCAGAATCTCGGGTTATTTATTGACCAATCGCTCAATACCGTGTGAACCATCAGTAAGTCATATTTCAATTTGCATTGTGTGTGTGTGTGTGTGTGTGTGTGCGCGTGAATATGTGTTTTTGTGTGTTTAGGGTGGTAGAGCTGGTGGGTGTGCTGTGAGGTTATTCTCCATTCGGTCATTTTCAAAGATATCGACGACTATCTCAGCATATATTGATCCCTTTGCAAAAATCAGAAGCACACTTTTTTAGCATAAATTTTTTAAAAACAAAACGCTGTCACTCTATGGCATATCGACGCTGGAACGTGTTTAATTGGACTCCTTGTATTCACCACAAAGCACAACCCATGAAGTGTCTTAATAACTTAAATTTTATTTGACACACAACCTAAAGCATGTTTATCTCATTCGCCTCAGCCTTTATTAATCTACAATACTCTAACATCTGGAGTCTCAATTGTATAATTCCTCAGTGCAACTGAATCAATAAATCTATATCATACTGGTGCAGAATGGGCGCTGTGGTTTCTCTGTATTCTGTTTGTAAAATATATATTTAAAAAAAAAAAGTATTATATGGCAAGGAGGTTAAATGTTAAGTTAATATTGTCGGTGGGAAAGAGAGGTCAGAGGTCAGAGGTAGAGATGGTGGCCAAGAGCATAATGAAGAAAAACGACACAGTCTCACACAACTACAAACACACAGAAACAAACACACACACACACACACACACACACACATGCTGAATATTTAAGTTTAAGTCATTAATACTACTGTGCTTTGGCCCACTGTAGTGAATTCACAACACAATAGTCACTGAACCTTAAAGAACTTCAGCATCAGCGTCAGAGCCCGTTTTTCATGACACTCGAAGTGTCAGATTAAACATGGCAGCGCATTGTTCTGGGTGGCACACCAGCCAGGCCCCAGGCACTAACAGTTCCCTGTCATTTCACTAAGAACAGCTGCCAGACATTTAAGGCTGATGGGTGTCTGTAAGGGAGCCAGAAGCTTGATATATGGGAGCCAGAAGCTGGCCTCTGGGAACAATATTAGACAAGTCTGCAGTCTGTGGACAGGTGTGCAGTCAACGCAATGATGAATACACTGTGACTGCCTTCTGCATGCTAATACAGAGGACTGCAGTGTGTGTGTGTGTGTGTGTCTGTGTGGGTATGTGTGTGTGTTTGTGTCTGTGTGTGTGTGTGTGTGTGTGTGTGTTTGTCTGTGTGTGTCTATTAGTCTGTGTGGGTATGTGTGTGTGTGTGTGTGTGTCTGTGTGGGTATGTGTGTGTGTGTGTCAGTGTAGGTATGTGTGTGTGTGTGTGTGTGTTTGTCTGTGTGTGTCTATTAGTCTGTGTGTGTGTGTGTGTGTGTGTGTGTGTGTGTGTGTGTGTGTGTCTGTCTGTCT
>JAOYSI010009485.1:0-10883 GCA_025775065.1 Hiodon alosoides | reverse complement strand
TACATGACTGACTCACTGACTCACTGACTGGCTGACGGGCTCACTGACTGGCTGACTGACTCACTGGCTGACTGGCTGGCTGGCTGACTGACTGACTGACTGACTGGCTCACTGACTGGCTGATGGGCTCACTGACTGAAAGTCCACCTTTGAGTCATTGGAGTTTTGTTACATACGGTACAACATATTCAATTATTTTGCCCATAACTGTCCATTATGAGAAAAATGCATATTAATAGCCTAAAAAACAAAATTTTTGAGAGACGCGTCTGCTCCTAAACAGGCTTTGACTCAGGCACTTGTCGACATAGTCACACATTTATGCTAACAAGGAAAGGCTGTGAATACTAACCTCTCGCTTTGTTAATTCAGGCGTGCAAACATGTGTCGCTGCAGGGACAGAGCCATTCCAGGGAATTACACCATGCAACTCGGGGGCCTCTCAAAAGCAGCGGTTGCTTTTGATCCGTTTGTGAATTGAGGAGAATGAATGTGTCCATTTTAAAGTTAAATATACTGAAATGCCCAAACACACGAGCAATGCTGTCACAGCGTTCGTTTCAAATAGTTAAATATACTCTCTTATTAGTTAAACATTTAGTTAGTTCAAATATTCTACTCTATTCTATTCATCTGGTCCAATTTGGAAACCTATTCACTGTTTATAACATTTATATATAAAGCTATATGTTATTATATATGAGGAAACGCGTTCTGAATTACACACTTTTAGAACAGTCACACATTCGAGTTGAGGATTCCAGACATTCTGACCTCTAGTAAATACAGAAATGATAGACATAAGTTTAGTCCAGAACACTGCCTGTTGATAGTGATAAGGCAACGATGGGGGTCAGCCCTGTATCCGTCTTCCATGCTAACCTTGTCTGTGTCTCACGTGCTACCTGACTAAACAGACTAGAGACCTGAGTTTTTGTCATCTCTGTTGTGCCCACATTCTACACAGTCTCTAATTCTCCAATAACAACTCACTTGCTGAGGGCTCCCAGTGGCCTGCAGACTGGCACTAGCAATTTAACTAGCAACCAAAAAAGTATACAGTGTCTGGAAAAGATAAAATGTTGAAATGTTCCTTAATGATTCATCTACTAAAAATAGATGCTGGCCAGCTATAAAACCTGCTGTTACAGTTAGGGAATAGGGACAGGGAATCTGTGTCCCGCCCCTTTAAAACCGGCCAGCCTGACATTTCGGGCCTGACTACCGATTGCCAACATTCCTCAGCTGAGAAGTTGGTACAGATGGATGGAGGCAATGGTAAATACATTCAGAAAAGAGGGAAAAGACTTTAGACATTCTTAAGGGAAACTGTTGTACTCGTGCTGTGAAAACAAGCCCCGTTGGTGACAGAAGTTTACCCGGTGTCTCCCTACGCAGCACGGCACACCATTGTGGCCCAAAGGGTCAAAATTCTTTTAACAGAATGCTAGGGGAAATGCAGACAATCCTTCTTTGAACCAATCCCTGAACCCGGATATTGCCTGTATCGATTTCTCCGCCTCCGTAATCTCTCTAGTGAACTAGTGGCTACTGAGAACATCGCCCATCAAATACTGGAGGGGCAGAAAGCACCAGTTCATCTATTCAAAGGCAGCCTATTTCACGTCCCTACCCTGGCCTACCCTGGAACAAATTCCACAATAAATACATAAATAGATGCACATCGTATTGAATACATTTCAGAATGTGTGCGAGCTACCCATAATTTCTCCATTAAACGAAAAGGCAGAGATTAGTAGCCAAAAGAAACTTAAGAAAATTGAAACCATTTCTCTCTCTGTCTACGGAAAGGCTCTCATTCCATCAAAAAAATCTACAACCAAAATAATAGTAAGTTTAATAGTAAAGTCCATTTATATACATAATTATGTTTAAATTTTCATATGGAGTCAACCTTAGAACAGAAGAATACGGTTAGTCTGAGCCGCTACGCAGACCCCATTCCAGGCCTCAGAAGGGCTTAGCGGAGGTTAGTGCTGGCTAAACCACCACCGAGCACATTAACTTTACCCACCTGACACCAGAAACCGTCTTTATTAAGTTTGGTTTGGTAGCCTCATCGCCAAAGCACGTTCCAGTTCCAGCGTCCTTGTTCAATCCTGTGGTTTCCTACGTAAAACTGTGATTTAAAAACGGATATGACACCGAAAACAGTAATTCTCCATACTGTGTGAGAGAAGTAATACGGTGTCTCTGGTCTCAATAACCGGCGTTTTATTAATATTTAACTTGGTCCATTGTGCCTTGCTTTGATGTATGATTTGACTGTAGTGAATTTTCGGCTCGTTATCATAACCGCGGTTCTCCGCTGCCCTGCAGAAAACCTCGAAAACCTTAATGCTTAAAATATATATTTCTGGACCCAAGGTCACACCCAGTATAACCCAGCGTTCCTATTCAAATGCTAAATGTGAACCATCACTGATGGATAAGTATTCTGGTGGCGTTTCCCCATCTGACCAGGGCTAAGTCCACCCTCCGCCAAAGCTAGCAGTCTGTCTCTGCCAGGTGTGCCACCCTAGAGTGCCCTGCTGAGTGCCAGTGGAGTGCCAGCAAAGTAAGCACGTCTTTACGGGCACAAAGGCCACGTTCGGGTCAGCTATAGCACCCGCGGGTCATGGAAAATTAGGCGATGGTGAAGAGACAATGTATTTTTATTTTATTTTTTGCATACCCTTATGGTTTATTTCTATGCTACGTTTTGCCACTCATGCCAGTCTCCGACGGTACAATTTCTCCCCCCAGGGAAACCACAAAAACAAAGGCGCATCAGTATTTATAAAGCATTTTAGTTAAATGTCACAACAGCCCCTAGGTGAACAGAGGTCCAGGAAGCACAGAAGCTTATCTGCATACGTAAAGCAGGAATTAAATATTGCAAGCGTTCACCAAGTGTTAAACCGAGCGTTTCCAATCACGTCAAAGTTCTACAAGGTCACAGACTCATCCTTTGTAATTGTGTAGTTTGCGTGGAGAGACAATTCCTCCATCTGACACCGATGGACATGTTTTAAAGCAGTCGTGAATCATCATAGTGAATTCACGCTTTTCTGAGTACTTCTCCGACTACAGACCTGCCCTTACTTCAAACATGAATGATTGCAAACGTAGCTGGATATGACACTTTACTAGAGAGTCTTATTAAGAATGAATACATCTCGGTGGATCTTATCCGCCCCCCACCCTCTCGCGCTCCGATCCTCCCTTTATTTTCCCAAGGTTGCTTTGTCCTTTCTGGGTTTCTGAGAGCAACTAACAGGACGCTGAGTCATGCTGCATTCCAGAAGACGACTCGCTTTGCTTCTGATTATAGTCAAAAATTTTAAATAAAGCAAAGGCAAACGCTTACGGACAATATCGTACGAGACTCTGTTGATGAGCAACTGGACGGTTTCTCCTTGTCCCCGGAGCGAGGGCTGAATAACGCGTGAGACAGGGAGCTAACCGCCGCGGAGCTTGAGGGGAGAGTCTCCTGATTCGCTACCCCGCCCCGCTGCCGTCATGGTAACGGGCCAGTCTAGATTCCCAGCGCTGCCAGCAGTCAGCAGCCTGCGCCCTGGCAAACTGCTCTGACAGGATGGGGCAGCAGCAAACAGGAAGTCTCCTCACACAACCGCGTCACCTGTATGACATCGCAGGTTCTCTCTCATATGGCCGGGACCGTCCCTCCAAAGGGGTACGGCTATTGGCAGTGAGGACAATGTCACTGCGGTGGACCGGGGCTCTAGAAGGGCACTCCACCTGAGGATGAGACAGTTGAGGTGTATCATCCACAGGTTGCCAGAACTCTAGGACCTGGTTGCACCAACAAACATCCCTCGAACCCGTGACACCCCCTATTAGTGCACACAGACTCAGTTCCAGACAACTCTTCCCATAGAACCGACAAAATATCTGCAGCCAAAGGGGAAAGACATGCAAAGCATTGAGAACAAGATAATAATGCCAATATCATCAACCGTCATCAAACACATTTTCCAGGTGGAACATGAGTGAACTCTCGACCAAGCGGCAAAAAGATTCGTAGGGTATTCTTAAACACTTTGTGGTCACAATACATTTTATTACTTAAGGAGGCCTCAATGAAATTCCTTACGACATCGTCCAACCAAAAAAGAAATGAATGAAATTTTTTTTCATGCAGTGACAGAAATACCCTCCTTGAGGAGCACTTGATGAAATGAAAGGTTATGGCTTGTTAGGTTTTCCTTAATCACAGTAATGAGACAAAGCCAGCCACTGTGAGGAATGCAGATTGGGTCAGCCAGAAGCAGAAGAAAAGGCCTTCACACAAAGCCAAGAGGTCAGCTGATACCTGAGTATATCTCTCTGCTCTTCAATTTCACCAGCAACCTCTTCACACCTGAAACAACGTGAACAAGCCATCAAACGCTGGGTGGCGGTCATGTTTGGGGGGGTTTGGCTGGGGGGTGCGTAAGGTGGCGGTCACGCTTTTTGGGTCAGCGGTTCTGACTAGGGGAGTGTGAGGTGACCACCCCAAGACGTACTCTGTTGTCTCCAGCGTGGCTTGGCCTGGGCGGGTTCGAGTGGAGAGCGCATGGCCCCTCTGCCCCCACCCAGACACACCCCGCTCGCCTAGGAACTGAGAAAACACGCAAACTCCCGCCTCCTCACAGCTGTCATGTCACAGACTTCATTCAAGTTTTCTCAGCCTGAGAGGTGAGACGATTCAACAGCACAGACTACAGAAGGCATTAAGCAAAGTGAACGGCTAAACCCGTTTTACGCAGGAATGCTTCCGTTGATTCACTGCAATGTACAGTGTGTATGTGGAGTGGGTCACCGCGGGAGGATGCACTGTGACATCATCTGGATGGGCGGCACTTTAAAAAAAGTGGATCGTTTGACTCATTCAATTCCCTCTAGCAGGCAGTTACCCACGGAGAAGCGTCTTCCGCCGGCAGGACGGCTCACATTGCCACCTGCCGAGCCCCCCCAAACATTGACAGATTTCAAGTCCCCTGTTTTTCAGTCAGGGCTCGTCTCTTCATTCGCTCGCTCGCTCGCTCGCTCAGAGGCATAGCAGTTACCTGTGTTCCTGTCAGGTAAGATACAGCAATGCTTCTGCAGAATGCTTGGCAACACCTAGGGAAGAAACAAACACAGTGTTTATCAAGTGTGTGTGTGTGTGTGTGTGTGTGTGTGTGTGTGTGTGTGTGTGTGTGTGTGTGTGTGCGTGCGTGTGAGCCTGTGTGTGTGTGGGGTAGCACTTCGCAAAACAAAGGGGACTGGGGGGCGAGAGACGGGGGAACGCTGTTAACAAATACAACTCCACTACAGCTGTTTGTTTTAACGGCTCTCAGTGGAATTGGCTTGGCTGTAGTTGCGTAGTAAAGGCAAGAAGCAATCGTTTTATTTCACATATTCGCCCATCCATCCAGTGCTGGGAATTGATCATATTTACAATACCCACCGAAAGCACCGGCGGAGTTAGACGACTAGTACAAAATGATTTACTGCGCCTCTCCTAAAATGATAATCATGATCATTACCTTAATGCATCCTGACCATTTTAACAGACTTCACACTGCTCGTCAGCCATGAAAGTATCCCAAATCCCAAGCCCAGCGGTTACGCACGTCAGTGTCAGTCGAATATAGCCATTTAACAAGATTTCACAGCACCAGTGATTACAACAATACACACACACACGCACGCACACCCACACACACACACACACACACAGACTCACTCACACGCACACACACACAGACTCACAGACTCACTCACACGCACACTCTCTTTATTAATCCTCTTATATCAGACAGGTCCTACCTAGAGAAAACACCCATTTCAAAGCTCCCAGCCAGATGAGATTCCCTTAACATTTCTACAACGGAAAACATATGTTGTGTGTTCGGTCAAGCAGCACGATTGCCCTGTCAGAAGTTATGTGGATACCGACTCCAATCAGCTCAAGCAAACAGAGCGCCAGGACCGACCTCATCATACAGTTCTGTTGCCCTTGAATAGTCAGTGTAATCGCCCCAGCAGGGTGCTAAGCTCCCTTGTTAAAGCCCCAGAAGCCCTTGCTCTTCGGGAGAGAAATCAAGGCAGGGGCCCCTGTGGATTCTGAAGAGCGCTGCTCTTGCGAACACTTGGCTGTCGAGGCTAATTGAGAGACAGGAGACACAGCATCCTTCCAGTACCTGCAGCACAGGAAACGGCCCTTTGCTTCGTTCACAGGGAAAGCCCCAGGCGGATTGATAATTGGAATTAGATCCAGAGCCACTGAATTGGTGGCAATGTTGGCGAATCGATTGTCACCTCGTTATTCATATTTCAAAAACGTTGCTCTCACGAATCAGAAGCCATTAAGAATTTCATAACTCCGTTGGTATCCGTTTTTGTGTGAATATTTGGGTTGTGACAGCCACATTTATAGAGCACAGCAATTTACTGTAGGATTAGCTCCTTTAATCACCGTGACATTTCTTTTCAAATGCTTCTCTGTTTTTATATTCTCATTAAAATTAGAGACTTGCACAAAGAAACAAACAAACGAACAAACACTCATTTTATAATACAGTAGATAAAATACTTTATTACCCATGGAAAAATAATTGAACTTACTTTCTGCCTTGGCCTCCCTCCAAACATAATACTGAAAGGCTCCTGCATGTTTCAGTGGGTAAAGGTGCTGGACTGAGAGCAGAATGAACCCTATTCGAACCTAAGGAATCCTGCTGGTTGCAGAATTGGCAAGGCGGTGCCAGTGGTGGGCTGGGTAAACTGGCAGGGTTTCCCTCAGCTCACCGCTAACCAACATCTCCCACCAGCCTTCTAGAGTGCCCGCAGCCTGGCAGCGCCGTCGAGAGTGATGTCCCGCTCCTCCAATCGGTGTAAAATACAGGCGTGGCTTGAAGACGGCTCGGATTGGAAGGGACCAATCCTGTCGCCTTAGCAGCCCCATGTGTTGCGGGTAGGACTCAAAAGTGACGGGCCGGGATGCATTAGCACAGTTGCCGATTCCAAAATTTTGGATGAAATGCTGTAATATTTCAGCAATTCCACATTTGTTTCCAATCACCATCAAAGCCTGCAGGCTGTGAGTACGGGAGAAGAGCTTTGAGCGCTAGTTAGTTAGCGTTAGTTGAGGAATGAACGCGAATACGTGACCCGTAACAAAGACAGCAGCGCCTGTTTAGTGTTAAGCCCTCAGCGCCTGGGTCGGCAGCGGTCCGAATGGACACAGAGACCTGGGAGAAACAGCGGAAAGGAGGAAATAGGAGCGTGGAAAATGGTGTCAACCCACCTGCCGGCGGGGCTACCCATCAAGTCAGAGCGCGCTCAGTGATGTGTGACCCAGACCGTGCAGGCATGCCGGTGTGCCTGGTGTCAGGGCGCCTGACAGTCGCTCAAGTGCCTGGCCCAACCCCAGGCCTCTCTCCTCGCTGGCCGCACGTCTCAGGGGCAGCCGGTGAATCGGAATGACAGATGCGCCCGTCCGCCCATCCCTTCTCCCTACCGTTCGCTTCTCCCTCAGTTCTTCCGGCGGAAACTTTTCCGGAATTCCAAAAGTTCCGACGCCGGCAACCTCTGAAACGCGAGTGAGCAAAAATTCCATTTCCCTCCCTTTGAGTCTCAGTTCAATTAATCAATTAGAAATCCTGCTGTGGAGTGCTGCTTTAGATTCTTTCTTAAAAACGACCTTGCATAAAAAATGACAAAGGGTAACTGGATACAGAATGGGCGTGGTGTCAGTAAATAAAACTGCTCAGCCTGGATCAAGCTCAGGCTAATGGCGTAAGTGATGACTTCTGTCTGCACGGCTGCATTTTGGAAAGCTCTTCAGCACGGAAGGTTTTTCACCAGCATCACCGCACTTGGGTTTTTACGGTTCATTCCTGCCGCCTGAAAAGATTCTGCCGTAGAAAAAAAAAGGGGCGCAAGAACTTCGTCTGAGACAAACAATGAGCGAAACCGTCTGATGACAGGGGCTGGGGGTGCTAGGGTTACCCGTTACATAAACCAACTGAATGACAGTTATTAAAACCAGTGTAGGGCAAGCACCCTGATTTCACAACCCACACTTACACTTAGAAAAAGTTATGTTAAGCAATAATTTGTGCAATTAAATTTACTTCAGAGGTTCGCGAGCCAGAACTACTTAATGACCAGAGGAAAGAGGTGTAGGGGTCGATGTGTCCCATGGCAGGGTTACCTGTGAACAGGTGCTGGGATGAAGCGACGTTGAGTTATGTAGAAATACTCCCGAAGGGAAATCGGATATTCTTAAACAGAATGGAGGAGCTGAACCCCACACCCTTTGGATCATCTGCCTTAACTGAGACAGTATCTTTAAACACTGGTGTTTTAATTTGGCCCTTGGTGTGGGGCGACCCAGAGTCATTCTCAGGTTCAACACAAACGATGATATTGTTGACGGACAACAGACTTTATCAAGTAAAAAAATAAAAATAAAAAATTGGCTCAAATTTCCAGCCCCTTTCTTAGGTTAGTAATTATAGTCGTTATCTGTCTTCCGGCCCTCTTTAGTCCATGCTTTAGTTAAAAAAAAGGACTGCAGGGATAAAACGTTGCATCGTCTAAACGGCGCTCGAGGCATTAGGAAGCGCGAAGCGGGGCATCTTTACAGACAGGCACTGTCCTCGTCAGTGGCCCAGGAGTGTTGCGTTTTAGCCATCCGCTAATGCATCATTAGCGTTCAGTGGCTAGTTTGTTGGATGAAAATGACATGCGTTTTTGCCATTCCGCTAACGCATCATTAGCATTCAGTGGCTAGTTTGTTGGATGAAAATGACATGCGTTTTTGCCATTCCGCTAACGCATCATTAGCGTTTAGTGCTAGTTTATGGGGGGAAAATGACATGCGTTTTAGTCATTCCGCTAATGCATCATTAGCGTTCAGTGGCTAGTTTGTGGGACGAAAATGACATGCGTTTTTGTCATTCCGCTAATGCATCAATAGCGCTCAGTGGCTAGTTTAGGGGAGGAAAATGACATGCGTTTTTGCCATTCCGCTAACGCATCATTAGCGTTCAGTGCTAGTTTATGGGAGGAAAATGACATGCGTTTTAGTCATTCCGCTAATGCATCAATAGCGCTCAGTGGCTAGTTTGTTGGATGAAATGCGTTGCGTTTTTGTCATTCCGTTAATCCATCATTAGCGTTCAGTGGCTAGTTTGTGGGACGAAAATGACATGCGTTTTTGTCATTCCGCTAATGCATCAATAGCGCTCAGTGGCTAGTTTAGGGGAGGAAAATGACATGCGTTTTTGCCATTCCGCTAACGCATCATTAGCGTTCAGTGCTAGTTTATGGGAGGAAAATGACATGCGTTTTAGTCATTCCGCTAATGCATCAATAGCGCTCAGTGGCTAGTTTGTTGGAGAAAAATGACATGGTTTTAGTCATTCCGTTAATGCATCATTAGCGTTCGGGGGCTAGTTTGTTGGAGGAAAATTACATGCGTTTTTGCCATTCTGCTAATGCATCATAAGCATTCCGTGGCTAGTTTGTTGGATGAAATGACATGCGTTTTAGTTCTTTCTGGTCCTTTGTCTATGATTGCAGGGTACCGACTGAATATCTGTGGTATTTCAGCGACGCAAAGGGAAGCTAAACATCTTCTGATGACAGACACAAGCTTTTACAAAGCACCTTTCACCTCACAGGTTGTGACTGCACCATCACAAACACTGCCAGCAGGATTAATAGCATACCTTTACCCTTGGAAATTAAATAAGATATGCTTGTATTGTACTCATGGAATCAATAACCTAATGTACGTCTTGTTTTGGCAGTGGTGAGCGGAAGGGTGCCAAACTCAGCGTTTGTGCTGGACTCGGTTTATTTTGCGCGTTGGTGCCGTTTGAGTAAATGTGCACCTTGGGACGAGCCTCGAACCCCCAAGACATGAAGAGGGTCCCGAGTGCCACCCGGCTCGGATTTCACAGGCAGAGCCTTGGACAAATATAATTTCACACCACAGCAACCACAATCGCAGCCAGTTCTGAGAACAAACATAGGCCCTGACTGACAAACAAGAATACTAATGACAGTCCTATCATTAGCAGAATTTAGTTCCTCGGTTGCTGTGAACATCGCTAAAAAATTGAAAGCCTTTTGTTTTTGCATTCGCCACTGTCTAACATTGTTTTCCGGGACACAAAACATTTTTTTGATACATAAGCCCATCTGAGATTTTGAAACTTGAAACACACTTTTCCACACAATTACTGCAGGTTTATTCATTTCTACAGTTCTGATTTCGGCCAATTAAATTTCAAGTACTCAAGTAGGCTGCAGACAATAACAGCCATTGAGACAAGAAACACTTTTCCTAGCACTGCTAATTTGGTGACGACCAAGAATAAAAATACAATCTTCCCCAACCTGTCAATCAATAGAAAATGCCAAATGGCCAGTTTCAGCATTGAAAAGAAAGATTATTGGCACATTATATATTTCACCAGGGCCTTCAGGATTGCTTGGTCTCATAATTAATTAGCAAGCAGCTTGTTTTAAGGCACAAAATACTGAGGTTGAAGGAAATTAAACTTTATACTAAATTAAGCAGACTGCACTAAGATCCACAATGCACCTCCTCTGCACACACACTGACCCACACTGCGGTCCCTCTGCGCACACACACTGACCCACGATGCAGTCCTTCTGCACACACACTGACCCACGCTGCGGTACCTCTACACACACACACTGACCCACGCTGCGGTACCTCTACACACACACACTGACCCACGCTGCGGTCCCTCTGCACACACACACTGACCCACGCTGCGGTCCCTCTGCACACACACACTGACCCAACGCTGCGGTCCCTCTGCACACACACACTGACCCACGCTGCGGTACCT
>JAOYSI010009483.1:0-10884 GCA_025775065.1 Hiodon alosoides | reverse complement strand
AATGGGTAGTCTAATAGTACATGTGACTCACATACCCGATTTAAGAGCTTTTAACGTGTGTGCGTGCGCGTGTGTGCGTGTGTGCATGTGTGCGTGTGCGTGTTTTTTTCCAGAATCTGCACAAAAGTGAATATCTGCCAGCTGTGAGGGCAGTTGTCCTGTTTGGCAGCGCCGGGCACTCACTGTCCACACCGATGTTCCTGTTTGTTTTATCTTTGTTGGTACTGTCTTCATTACCATTAAATGTGAAAGCGCTTGGGACTGACGACAGTGGTTACCTCCTTGCTGACGCCTAACACTTACAGTGCGATAATAGTACTAAAAAGTTACAGGAATTTTATGAGAACACTGTAATATGTTTTTGGGTTTGTCTACCCGTTTGCAGTCTTAAACTCTGATTCGCACTCTTTTTTTTTTTTTTTTAACTTTCATCGCCTAGTTTCAAGATACTTTGAAAGCTCCTTTAGACACTCAGATTAGATTGCATTTTTATTTATGTGGTTTAAAATTAAATGCATATTTCAAAAATGCGTATTTTTTATACTTGTTTTTTTTTTTTTTTAAGTTACATATGTATTTTTTTATTAATAAATTGCAGTGAATACTTAATCTTCACTTTTGATTATCCAGTAGGGTTTTGTTTTCTTTCAGGCTTGTTTACTTTTGAGCCCAACTACCCAAATTTGCATCCCCTCTATAAAAGTCTGTCCATTCATGAGTTGAAGTTTCGCTTCCCATCTCTTTCCTTCTGGCTGCTGTCACCGTTGTGCTTCCGAGTGTGTCCAGCAGGGGGCTGTCTCCTGCTGATTCATCACAAGGTTTGGTCTGAAAGCAGAACTTCACACCCGAGGTCCCGCAGATCCAGAGTCAGCTTGGCAACTTTTAATAATGGTCCAGGATTCCATTGGCATGATCTCTTCATTGTCGGTTCAATTCCTATGATGCCAATTGGGCTGGGTCACAACTAACTTGAGTGCAGGGGTGGCCAAGCCCAATCTTCGACAGCCACTGCCCTGCCGGTTCTTGAGATACTTTCCATTTGGCGACGCAGTTCCACTTAGAAGACCGAGTGTGCAGGCCTGAAGCATTTCCCTCTCCAAATAATGATTTCACTTGAATAAGAGGCAGAGTTTGATTTCATACCAGCAGTATTGGTACTGATGTTAGGAAATGAACATTCACACCCATGTAACCCTGTTATTTAAAATTCAGTGGTTGGGTAAACATAGTTGTGTGATATATATACACTTATATACTTTATGTAAGTAATTAATTTTCCCTCACAGTAATAGGATTCATTTCAGTCTCTAGTAACAGATAAAATGCAAGGCTAAGGCGAAGCCACTAAACAAAAGCAGTGGTGTGGTTTGCAGTTAATTTTCTGTGGATTAGGGAAAAACAGCCCTGGATTAACATGGGTGAACATGTGACCGAGAAGCTATGTAACGACCACAGGGAGAGGGACTCAGACCAATCGGAATGCAGCACTCTGAGAACAAGGTGGCCCATGCTTTCCCTATCCGAACTGAAGTGATGTTTTCCACTAGTTTGTGCGTTTGGAAAGGCAACGGCCATGTACTTGCAAGACACCAGTGAGAATAAACACTGGGTGTGGTTTTTCTTTTTTCCGGTAATCTGGCGTAACTATCCAATAGACCGGCCTTGCTTCTGTACATATCCTGTTGCGTAGTTCTAGTACAGTGGTAGGCAACCACTGTTCCTGGAAAGCCACAATCATTCAGCTTTTCAAGATCTCTCTAATTAAGGTCTAAGGTCGTCTCAGTCACTTAGCATAATAATTGGTGCAATTTAGCAGTGAAGGGTTTGAGGAGGCCGGCCTCTGGCGTTGTCGTCCTTCCCCGTTCTAGTGACTATAACTGTGGGTCAAGTCATCACGCCAAGTCATCTTAGACAGGGGTTCCCAATCCTGGTCCTGGAGGACCACTGTGTGTGTAGAGTTGGTCCAGCTTGAGCACTTGAAGAAAGAAACTCCTGCGCAGGTGAACAAATTAAGTCTTTTTTTTCTTCTTTTTAATCCCCCAGTATTAGAGTTAATGGCTATTTAAAGCAAGATGAAGCAAGATCTTGTATAGGGGTTCTCTGGGACTAGGATTCGGGACCCCAGGTCTTTTGAAAGCCCTTCGGTCACCTCCCTTGTGGGTCATGGCTGTTCTTCCAGCTCTGCCACGTTATTCGGTAACGTTCACACAACGTTTAAGCGGTGTTTTTGCTGGTTTTAAATCCGGAACCCTGCACTGCCAGTCATTATTTTCTGGTTAGCGCTGCCACTGGCAGGGCGTGAAACAAACTGACTTTACGCTATTATGTTTTTAGTGGTTGTTTTGCCTGGTATAGTATTTTTTTATTATTGCTGTCGTTGTTGTTATAAATAGGTGTTGCTTATTTAAGATATTGTGCTCACCCACGTTCAAGTGCTGTTCTGTGGTTAACCTTCCGTCAGCCGCACACCCTCCTGGGGAACAGGGGGGGGGGGGGTCTCTTATCTCCTCTGCAACGGAGCAACTGTTAAGAGGGTCAGGATTGGGTGTCCTTTTTCAACAGCTCGAGGTTAATGTGAAGAGTGTAGCAGAGCCTCTGAATGGCACGATCACATGATGCTAGAGACGTACCTCAATCCCTAGCATTTTCAGTTTTTAAGGAATTATTTATTCCGTCTGTAGCTGGATGAATTGCTGTGTGCCATGTTAAATGTTCCCCCCGCATTCCCCCATTCCCAGATCCTGCTCAATATTGCTAAATCACACTATTAAAGGACAGCATATATTGGTTGAATTGGTGGTGTTCTCTGAAAAATGTGACAATATCTTTGGGATCTTCTCTTCTGTGTTTGTATGTGTGTCGTTGTATTTTGTGAGTTTGTGTGTGTTGAATATGGTGTTCGCAGTACCAGTCTTCTGTAAGGAGACTCCCATGTGAAGTGGGAGAGCAGGGGCTGTGGCATGTGGGCGGGAGGAGGGGGACACTCGCCCCCGCCCCGGGCTGCCCTATTGTGGAGGGTGTCTGAGACGGGTCATGTGACCAGGTGTACAGTGGCTGTTAGAACAATGGCCAGAGAGGGGCATTATTAGCAGGGCAAATGCACACAATGAAAGGTTGGTGTGGCCACATTTTTGTTTATTGTGATTGATACATTGACTGTGGCGTTATTTATTTACTTAATGATTTAGGAGACCTCCCAGCCCTGGAATACAGAGCAACACTTTCACACATTTTAGACATGCCATTGCAGCCAGTTTGGATGTTTTCAGTCAGTATAGGGTCAAAGGTCACAGAGCAATACAGTGACACAACGAGTGCAAGGTACAATACAAGCCCAAAGAACAGCATCTAAACTACTACTCAACAACATTCCTACTTTAATACAGTAAAACTGCTACTCATCGCTACACTTTAATACTACATTCATACTGTTATATAATGTAAAACTACAACCTACGACTATAATGAAATATAATGAAAGTAAAATTTTCTTTTAACAGAGTCAGGAAAACCGATTTTACAGGAATGCTCCAAACCTCTTAGCAGATGCCATTACTACACCTATAAGCGGAGTGCAGGAACCAGTACTGATTAATTATCAATACATTTCTAGCATTATAACCTTAAGAAAACAAGTGCTATAGAGTGATTGGCAAAGGTAAACACTGAACAATGACTGAAGAATGAGCAAAGGTAGCCTCTCATAGAAAGGGCATTCATGCTAATATCTGCTGGAATATGAAATCCAAAATACAAGGAATGCATTCATTTAAATCTGTGCCAAAGTAGCCTTCTTACATATGAAAATAAATTCATCAATGACACTCACATATCAATACAATGTATTTTTGCAATTATTTAACAACATATCAGAGAGCTCCGATTTGTTTTGTTTGAGTTTTTTTGTTTGTTTTTTTACATTGCTGCAATTCCTTTGGGACACAGCTCGTTTTTCTACTTGTTTGAATTTATATACAGTGTGCTCTCAAATGAACGCATCTTACATTGGCAATAACAAAAACATTTTCTATACTCATGCAGAGCATTACTACTTATTCCAAATATTTTGGACTTTATATTGTAACATTTGTTGCTTATTTATAAGTAGTGATAACACCAAATACAAAAGTAAATGACAGAATGATACAAAAATAGTAACACTAGTTGATATGGAATTCAGTCCGGCAGACATACACTGTGTGGGGACAGTTCAGAGCCAGACACACGCAGGGGGAGTGCATCTCCAGCAGGGGGCGACAGGACTGGGGACCAGGCCTCGGATGGAGCCAGGATTACATGCAAATTACGTGTCCCTGTGCTGCAAGCGGTGTAGAGAAAGGTTCTGGAAAACAAAACAAAACAAAAACAAAAACAAGTTCTATACAAGGGTAAAATAAAGCTTTCTGTCCAATTATTCCGTTTTATTTCTTATTTTAAAAATTACATGCATCAACACCATAATAGAAATGTAATTTTTACTCTTGGGTTAACTGACCTACATGTGATGACATTTTAAGGTATTAATCTCTACATAAACAATTTAAGTCAAGATGTAGAACAATAAATCATACAAGCTTTTGCATTAAAATTTTTTGTATACTTTTAAATACCCTCTGACTTAGCTATCCACCTAGACCGTTCGGCTCTCCTCTGTGCCAACTCACAGTAAGAAACACAAAGACTAAAAGCAGAAGCTACAGCAACAGTTTGAACCAACAATACGTCCACCTGGGCCCCCAAGTGGTGTGTCTCCCCCAATGTGAACAAACTGTCCCCAGTTTAGAGCTCAGCACATGCCAGCCCTTATCCCGCTTTGAGTGGCAGGAGAAGGAAAAACAAACAGTGTAGCAGGTCCTCTACACACACACACACACACACACACACACACAGAGGGAGGCAGGCCTACATACATACACACACACACACACACACACACACTGAAGCAGGCCTACATACACAAACAGATAGGCAGGTCTTCACACACACACAGAGGCGCGCGCGCGCGCGCGCACACACACACAGAGGGAGGCAGGCCTACATACACAAACAGATAGGCAGGTCCTCACACACACAGAGAGCCAGACACACACACACACACACTGGCAGAAAGGCAAGCAGGCAGACACACTCACACACACACCAACAGATTGACAGGCAGGCCAGACAGAACACACAGACGTTAAGGCCGCACATGCTACAGAATAAAAACAATGAAAAGAATGACAGAATGAAAAGTCCCGTGATAACAGCGTACTTTATGTCATAGCTGTTTAACATGTAACATGTTACACAGCAGCCAGTGAGAAGGAGTTAACACTTAAACGCAGTGTGTCTTTTTTACGCAGGGCGATTTACGTAAGAAGAGCGTTTGATCAGTCAGGGACATTTAACACTTATTTAGCCAATAGAGGCAGAATGTATGTTATCAGCCCACTCTTGCTGAAAAAACATCATTGTTGTCTCCATCCTGCTGGCAGACTGAACTAAACTCTGTGACGGATACTGAGATTGTGTATGAGAAACCCAAACAGGAAGAGTATCGGTGTGTGCCTCCTGTGAATGTCTATATCTGTATGAGAGAGAGATGCGTAAATTCACACCGGACATGTGTTTGTGACAGAAAAAAGACCTATCTAATCTTGTAATAAAAACCACCTTCGTAAAAATTATTTGTCATTATGAGAATATGCCAATGCTGTCACACATATAGGCCCTGGCTCCACTACACTCAGAAACTGAGCATTCTCACTGGGCTTAAGGAGGGCGAAATGGATTGTTTCCCCTGGAGTGAGATTCACAATGCTCAGCACGCTTCCTTCCACAAGGAGAGCGAGAAGATGCAGCAGAAAGGCAAATGATAAATAATCTACACACATGCAAACCTAATGAATGTGCCATTTACACAAAGGACAACATGAATAATTATAGCACTTTGCGATCGATGGCTTGTGAATGGTGTGTGTGTGTGTGTGTGTGTGTGTGTGTGTGTGTGTGTGTGTGTTTGTTTGTTTGTTTGCGTCTGAGCATCCACGCGTGGCTGACAGGGCATGCGAGTTGGGCGTTGGCCGAAAGGAGGATGAGGGGGAGGTGTTAAAGGAACAGTTCTTCTAGGCTATTTCTGTCCTTGTTCTCTTTTGTCTGCAGAGAATGCGAATCCCCTTAGGAACTTAATAGCGCAGTGAAAAGGGCATGTTTTGAGGTCATATGACAAGGCTGGATCAGAACTGAACTTTTTAATCAGCCGATTTGTTAGGCCCATCATCTTCACTGTGTGTGTGTGTGTGTGTGTGCGTGTGTGTGCGTGTGTTTGTGCATGTGCGTAAGATCTGCTCTGTGTGGCAGCTGAGCTGGGTGCCATGGTTACGAATCAGACTTGTTTTTGAAATGGGGAGAGGAAGGTGATACTGTTTAATCGTCCAGCTCCAGAAACACAGCTCCCGGTCACTGAGAGAGACTGAGTCAACAAGAAGGACCCCACAGGGAATGATTAAGACCCACAAAGCCCAAAGATCTCACACACACCCTGGACACACACAACAAGGCCCATGAGACACACACACTCAGTCTTGCAGACTCTCTCTCTCACTCACACACACACACACGCGCACGCAAGCCCTACAATTCTGGACAGGAAGCAGTTAAAATGGTTGTCAAGGAAACAGAGTAGATGGCGTTTACAGGGAAGCTTGCATCACTTATCAGGTTTTGAAACTACAGGGGAAAAAAAATTCTTATATTAAATTAATTTCCAAATACCAGAGAAACCATCATCGTCTTTTGAGGGGTACATTTACTTACATTCAATATGATTCTGTTTACATCTGTATAAATAATATACCACCCCAGCTGTTGTACCCTTGCGCAAAGTACTTAACCGAAATTGCTTCAGTAATATATCCAGCTGTATAAGTGGATGAATGTAGAAATTGTAAGCTGTGTAAGTTGCTTTGGATAAAAGTGTCTGCTAAGTACCTAAAATGTAAGGAAAGGTCAGTCAAACATTGACAAATCCAAAACTGTTTTATTAGCTTTGAGGATCCGTGAAAAAAACATCAAAACGGGAAGTAGGTTGGGTAAAAACAAATCTCTTATTTAAATTTCTGTCTAATTCTGCTGGTCCCCCCCTCCAGCCTCCATGACTCGGGTTTCTTTAGCACATATCCCCCAGTTTCACTGTTCCACATTCACTCCTTTGCTTTATACATTTCTCTACATCAGTTAGACCAAGCCCTTTCTCCACTTTTCCAAATAACAGCATTATTTTGAAAGTTTCTGACTGACATCTGATTTGTCTTATACTGTTTGCGTCCTGACATCTTGAGTCGGCACATCACATGCTAAGTCTCTCAGAGTATGTTATTTAATTCATGATTGTCTTACGTCATCAGGGCTCTCCACCTCAGAGCTTTGCCCCTCAGAGCTCTGCCCCCCGCCTCTCTATAATGCAGAGACCAGTATTTCATCCCCTGTACTCCACCCACTGCTGGTTTTCTGCCCTCTGCTGCGTGTTAACTCTGATATGGACCACCCTCTAGCTTTCCTGTCTAACGGCTTCAAGCCTGCTGTAGAGCTAAGAGCACGGATGTTTTTACTCACAGACTGATTGGCGGGAGGTTTTGGGAGAGTCACCCTGATTGGTGGGAACGTTTTGAATGATGAGATGCCGATAAGACTGAAACACCTCGAACAGAGGAGAATCTGGGGCAGCAGCTTCACAGCATCGAAACCAGCCTTACAGCTGTGCTAAAGAGCTCTACACTGGCAAAGCATGAACACAATTTCTACTATCACAAATACATCAAATGTTTATGTAAAAACCCTAAGACTTTGAGAGATGCTTGGGTATTGCACCTGTGATTGTGACAGTAATGTCTGAATGAAATTGATTTTCAGCGACTGTAAGGAATTTTGCTCTGTGGTCACGCTGACCAACATATGAAGCCCAAAGTGCTGATGCGCTCAGCCCTGGACAATTGACTACCCATACAATATTCAAATGAACATTTATATCTCCCAAGTCAGCACTTCATCATCACATGATAACCAGGGAAAAAGCAATCACAAGTCACAAGACACTCATATTCTTACCCCTGTCACATGACAGGATCCTATTTTTACCCCATCACATGACCAACACCTATTCTCTCCTTTATCACATGATATATGCTCTTGAATGTCATTTGACCCATCCAATTTGTCACAATATTTTACTGACACCGGTCTCATAATAGTTTACCTAAAGACCCAAATAAATAACTAATATGGCCCATAGAAGACACAAGGTGTCGCAACCAAGCACTTCTACAACCTACCAGAATCTGTTCAGCTGATGTGGCGCTTTCATGCGTCGAATGAGCTTTAGGTGCTAACGTAATAGAAGTCAGTCTCACCCATTCAATAATAAGGTAGTGCACAACGCCACAGATAAACCGAATACGTGGAAGATTGATTCTCTGTCACAGCCCTTCTGGCTGGATGCCTGCCAGAACAGCATGTAATTCATCATCCATTCATTTGGCGGCTGATTTCAGCCAAAGTGACGCACTGACTCCGACACTAATTTATAGCCTGTTAACTTAATAAGCTCAGGGACAGGGAGTCCTGCCTCCACGGCATACTGGCTATGGATATAGAACTCAAATATAGAAGTAAAATGTAGAATTTAAATGAAAATAGAATTAAAATGGCTATTTTCACTCAACAATTACTTTAATTCTTATCCGAAATAATCACCAGAGAGGATGTACATACAGGCTCTTTGTTGCCTGATTATCTAAACCATATCAGCCCCTTACTCAAACAATTAATTATGATTAAGGTAAAGACCTAAATTATTAAATTATGCCACATAAAAAGGCAGTGACCTTCATGGGGTGACTCCATAAGACCAGAGTCCCCTCTGTTGTCCTGCAACCGACATACACAGTGTGGCTATTACCTCTCCCAGGAGATTGAGCAGAAACACTATAGTGGGTAAATCCAAGTACCGCTCTGGATTCCACTTATCCTGAAGTCAGTGATAACAATCAAAAGACACTTTCTACCATGCCAGATAGATAAGTGACAATGAACTGGAGGAAAAAAAAACAATATAAGATAATATAATAATATAATAATAATAATAATAATAATACTTGACCCTAGGATGAGGTCACCACAAAAGCAGATATAGGAGAGCTTACAACTGCTGATGAGAGTATTATAAATTCCTAACTGCTGGAACAAAAACAACATGATTACATTTTCTATCTTTCACAAAGCACAGCTGGTTCAATAGAAACAGAAAATAAATCTAAAAGGGGAATGTCCAACTCCCCTATCCAGTTTAATAAACAACAGAATTTGAATTGTTCGAAAAAAGAGGACAGCAACGGCAAAAAGCGATGACTGGGTTTTCTGTTCAACGAATCTGGTTGGAATGTGCTGCCGCTAACAGGAAAAAACTTAAGCCAGCAAGGTCATACCCTGCAGATCAATCACCAGTTCTGTTCTGATACAACAATATTGTATTTTAACTGAATCAGTAACGATTCCTGATAAATGGGTTTATTTGTCCCAGATAGCACAGCAGCAAAGCCCTGGAGAGAGTGTGTGTGTGTGTGTGTGTGTGTGTTGGGGGGGTTGCCTGTATGGGGTTTGAAATATTAAGAGCCACGCATCTGCACATGGATCAGTGTTCATCTTTGTGGATCAATAATATTAATAATAATGATAATAATAATAATAATAATAATAATAATAATAATAATAATAATAATACTGGGAGCTGCTCCTGGAAAGGTCATCAGAGTAGAGCTAGAGACTGAGGACAGCAGTCCCCCAGCTACAGGCAGTGCATGCCTTGTACACTGACCTGAGTACCAGGCCTCCTGTGTAAACAGACAGCGCTGACTACAGGCCTGACCACATTGGCCTTGGTCTAAATCTCCATCCCCATTCACCATTGTCCCAGGTACCTGATAAAACAATCTAAGTGGTGCTGGACAGGACTGACCCACACACCCAGAAACCCGCCCATAAAACATGGAAGCCGCTGACACGCCATATTATTCCCACTATAGAGATTTGTGTGCATTCAGATTTGGGACAGGCCCTGGCAGGGGCACCATTGCCTTACCTCCAGGTCTTGAGCGCCCCCGAGTGGCGAGCAGAGTGAACGACAACTGTGCAGCACAGAGGATGGGAGTGATCGCCAACAGCTACGCAGAAGGCACCCGTCATCGTTCATCACGTCACATCACCACCCCCTCACTTCTTCAGGTTAGTGAGGAATGTGACCTACTTACTCCGTAAGCACGTCCTACACGTTGCATTATTTAAGCACTGAAAGGAGCTATTTTTAGGAGAAAACTGTTGCGCCTCTGCCTTGAAGACTGGAGCTCCCCACACACCAACACGCTACGGAGCTGCAGAATGGCCAGCAGAGGTTAAGACTTAATCCAACAACATCCAAAATCCCACAAGGATCTCTGTCATAGATGTGGTCAGAAGCCTCTAGTTACCCTTCGGTTATCAGTAAGAGAAAGAATAAATATGCTACTCTGGATATTTTCTTAGCAGGCACACTTACCGAGGGCAAATTATACAGTTTACAACTCTCCACACATTCTGCTGCCCGTGAGAGTGTGTCACTGAATCAGTGTGCGGGGGCCTTGGCAAGTGATTGCCCAGTGAAAAGCATGTGACCGGAGATGGAACAGTGGGACATCATCATACTCTGACCAATGTCAGAGCAGCTTCACTGGAAACCTCTGTCACACATCGACTTCACCAAGCAATTCATGAGAAGGTCAGTGAGCAACAAAAACTGGGAGACGGGGAGAAAGGAAGAGGGTGGTGCAGGGAGAGAGAGAGAAAATGGCAGAGAGACAAATACGGGGGGGG
>JAOYSI010009482.1:0-10884 GCA_025775065.1 Hiodon alosoides | reverse complement strand
TTGCCCTTTGTGTCCCCCCCCGCTCCCCCCCCCAGTTGGGTTTTTAAAGGCTCGGTGGTTGTTTGTGGGGACAGGTACTTTCCAATTTCGTTTTTTCGCTCCTTCGCCCCCCCCCCCCCCCCCCCGCAGTGAGGCATTCGGTGATGACCCACACCCTCTTTCTGTGTTTTTCTTTACCTTCGTTCTGTCTGTGCCTTTCTTATCGTCTTCTCTTTACGTTTAGATTTGTTTTCTCCAGCGCTACGAACCGGCGATTTTTAGTTCTCCTCCAGGGAAAAACACGCTCATCTTTGTTGGTCCTCACTACTGCTCCTGCTTCTCGAAACCTCCCTGCTCTGTAGCGGCTGCTCTCCGGAGCGCGCCACGCCCGGCAACTCCATTAAAACCCACGTTGAAAGCTGCATGTTGAGAAGCCCGGGGCTTGTCTGGGAACGTGTGGCTCGGAGAAGCTTTTAAAGCGCTCTGTGTCTTGTGCCAAGTATTGAAGCTTGCATGATCACATGACCTCTGCACCTACTGACCACCTCCTTCAAAACTAACTTGCCTCAGTCTTGCCATACCCATGCTCACCTATGCATGGCATTTTCATTGTAAAATCGTGGGGCATAAGAGTCATTTGGATATGTACCTTCCTCTCCATAGTGCTTAATATAATGAAATACTGTAAACAGTTGTACATATTAATAGACAGTGGTATTAAGGGTTTTTCTAAAGCTGACCGGGTTTACTGCAGTTATTATGGTGCACTATTGCCCCAGTGTATTTTCACTCTGTTTGTAAGTGGCTGCTGGGTAGATAATGCTCAGGAATCTTTCTGCCTGCCCCATTCCCCCGTTATTAACCCTTCCAGCAACAACATCCAGAGATTTCCCCTCATGTTCAGCAGGGCCGATGACAGGCAGTCAGTGTTTGATGTTTCCTTCTCCATTCTCTCTCCGCCCTCCGCCCTCCGCCCTCCGCAGTGCCCTCCGCCAGCATGACCAGGCTGGCCCGCTCGCGGACGGCCTCGCTGACCAGCGCCAGCTCCATCGACGGCGGCCGCAACCGTGCCTGCACCAACTCGGAAAGCAGCGACGGGGTGGGGCAACTCAACCACACCATGGAGGTGTCCTGCTGAGCAGACGTGGAGACGGACAGACCGAGGCACTCGGTGTCTGGGACTGGGAGAGGGGTCAGCTTAGCAACGCTTGGAAATCTCTGCTTCCCCCGTTCTCCCTCTCTCCCTCTCTCTCTCTCTCTCTCTCTCTCTCTCTCTCTCTCTCTCTATAACGTATTATGAAACCTAATATCCTTTAAATTTAAAACAAGACAATTTTGACAGTTTTTTCAATGTCAGGTTTTTAGTTATAGTTTTTCCAGTGTCATCTCTCCAGGCTCACCCACACCTCTTCCTCTCTCACCCATACCCTCTCCGCCTGCTTCCTGTCCCAGAGTAATGGTCTTCTGTGTCAGTTGTGTTAGAAGAGGGGAGGTGTCCAGAGACTAGTGGGGTGTTAAGGGAAAAAAACTATCTTTCTGAAGTATTCCGGGCGTTATGAAGTACTCAAGTGGTTTCTAAGGAGGCTGTTTGGGCCAAATTGTAGCAGTCGTCTCTGCAGTTTTCCGGTCGCAGTTTTATAAAACCTTTAGGACCATGTTCTTTGCAGCAGTATTTCACAATTCATCTTGCCCCGTGACTAATGGAACAGAAAACTGAAAAAGGAATAGGAATAAAACAGTGGATTTGGTGCTTCTTGGCTGTGTCCGTGGCTTAACTAACTTATGCTAGAAATAAAATAAACAGAGTGAGAGAATGTTACTTTACTGAGCGTGCCCAGAACTGATGGTGGGGTGGAATGAGACCTCAAGGGCTAGGCTTAATTATGTTTCTGAGTTTCCTACTTCCATCGCAGTGCATATATATGTTAGTGGCATCAACACACAATTATATTATAGCATGCTATCAGTGCTTGAGATATTGTAATGAGTTCATGCTTTGTAAACTTATGGGGAATGAGTTTTGTTTGACGTGAACTGTAACCATTTGGTAGAACTGATGCATGTCCGCTACAGAACAGTGAGATTCATATATCGTGGATATAAGCACACCTTCACCCGCGGAGCATTATACAACCCCCTCTCCGCAGAACACCCACGCCACCTCCAGGATCCCGGGAAGGATTTGGTCAGGATGTAACGGTACCAAACCAGCGAGGCTCCCTGGTACCTGCAGGCCCAAGTGAAGGCCAGTTCTGCCTAAGATCGGCTCTTAGGGGTCCCCTCCAATATGACAATCACATTTTGACACAAACCAAACCGGGCCTTCGAGCCAGGGCAGAACCCACTGGGCACACAGTGTTCTCTCGGGTTTGGTACCGCGCCGAATGGGGTCGGATAGCATCCCCTTCCCCCATAGCACCCAGCCCTTACTAATGATGAATATACCAAAGTTACAAACACAGACGGTGGCGGGGCACCGTGGGGAAACGGTAGCGCAGGAAAATGGAAACGGAAGCGTGGGTAAACGGAAACGGAAGCGTGGGGAAATGGAAACGGAAGCGTGGGTAAACGGAAACGGAAGCGTGGGGAAATGGAAACGGAAGCGTGGGGAAATGGAAGCGTGGAGAAACGGAAGCGCAGGGAAACGGAAGCGTGGGTAAACGGAAAGGGAAGCGCGGGGAAACAGAAACGGAAGCGCGGGGAAACGGAATAGCGGGGAAACGGAAGCGGAAGCGTGTGGAAATAGAATAGACACTCCATGAGCTAAACTCGTGTGCTTTGTGTAACTGTACGGTTTTGACAATTCGGTTTTGCGTTTGTCGAGTTCCTGGAAATTTACTTACCGTCATTTTTGCAACCAGACTATCTGAAGTTCATTAGTCGGGAACTTCATAATTATCCAAATTCAAGCGATCCATATTGGCGCACGTGAGGAGAAACTGAACGAAGTGGAAGATCTCACTGTTGTGGCTGGACCAAAAGTCAGTTTAATAAGGAATGGCAGACGACTGGATTCAATTCACAAATTAAACATGTGAAATCCATAGAGGCACAGACTACAGTTCCACTGAATATTTAATGCTGTTTAAACAAGCATTTAGGTCTAGCATTGCTCACCATACGTTAGAGCTTTATTCAAAAAGGTGCCACTTAATCATGTCTTGCACGCCCTTTTTGGGGAACTTGGAAACCATCAACAAACAAAAAAAACGGTAAATAAAACTTGTATATGAAGGCATAGCTTGTTTGCAAAAGATGGTCATAAGGGTATATTACCGATTCATCATAAAGATTCAGATTACGTTCTGCAATTTAGTCAGTAGGTCTGGGGTGGGGATACGGATCATCCTTGAGCTACTTGGCCAAACGGAGAGAGAATCGAGGAGAGACTTTTCTTTCTAACCTCATGTTTCACACTTATACTGGACATGTTGTGGCTCTGTCTGCGTATACTTAGTGATTTTGTTCTGCTGCTACACGGAGTAGATCCCGAGTGTGTCTGCCTTTGGCTTCAGTCGAGGGCTGTATAGTGGAGACGGTGTTTTGCTGAACACTGGCCCTGGGTAGCATCACGTTGGTCCCGCCCCCTTGTCCCACGTGGAGGGGATCCTGAGAGGCATTCCCAGTCCATTCCCAGACACAGCTACACTTTCACACATACTTGAATGTCAATCCCACCATCACCGTTAGACGGGAGACGGGGAAATTTCTACTCCATGGGCGTGGCTTTGTGTCTGCTAGGGCCGGGGCTATATGGAGCACCTTGCTCCGAGCTTGGAATGTAGGGCAACCCCCACCCCCACCACCATCCCCAAAACCACTGGTGCCCTGACCCTCACAGACACGCCCAACCGCCTACAAGGGCTATCAGCTGAGGTTGTGTTACTGCACACTGCGTTACGCAGCAGCCGGAGCGTTGTTACAGGGACCAGGAGAAGGAGGAGGGGCTGTACTTGTGGTAGGGAAAAGGAAAGGAAGGAAACTGGAAAACTCAGAGACCGACTGCACAAACGGACAAAAACAAGTAATGCGTACAGTTAGCAGCGACCCTGAATGAGTGAAACTGACCTAAATAGATGTTCTGATATTTACCCCATGCCTCAGTCTCTCTTCTAATCTTCAGCAAATGTTTGTCGTACTATAAGTAACAGCCCCGTATTGGTCAGGTGTGGGGGTGACCGTAACTCAACAGAAGGCGTTCAGCTTCTAACCGAACCCTGAATACTCTGGTTCTTATCGCCCCTCGTAGTGTTTGAAAAACCCCCGTCCTCTCTGCTGACGCCTCTTCTCGATCCCCTCTCCTTCAACCCATTACACAGCCTGCTTTCTCCCGTCTTCCCTCCGGGGCCCGCCTGGTTCTTCCCACCGCCCCTGCGAACAGCAAACGCACGGTCGAGGCCTCAGGTCTGCAGCTGGTTCAGTGCTGCGTGGCCAGGGGGAGGTGCTCCAGCACGGCAATGTGAATAATGTAAAACAGAAACGCTCACCGACAGGGAGTGTGGTGAAACAGAAAGGGAGAAGAACATTACTCGCAGCCTGGCTTTTATAACAGGAAGGAAACGGGCAGGAAATGGAGAGAAATAAAGTGGATTATTAAAGGACCATGTCTGTCATACCCTGGAAGTGATTCCATCGTGTTCCATAGGGGTGCGAGGGTTGAGAGTTGTAATGATGGGGAGCTGGTACAGAAAAAAAGGTTTCTCGAGTGGGGATTGGGGAGGGAAACTCTTTCTTTCTTTCTTTAAATGAAATGCAAGGGCCCCTCGTTTATCTGGTATAAACACAGTTGGATATAGGGTGATCTCTGTGTGTGATGTAAGCGCCAGGCGCAGGCCCCCGTCGGCCCCCGTCGGCCCCGTCCCCTGTCCCCTGCTGCTCTGTGCTCTCCTGGCTTGCCGTCACCTGTGCAGGACGATCCCTGAATGTATCTCTGGACAGCTTGTTGCTTTCCACAGCCCGTGCCCTCTTTGTCTTTTTGAAGTGCTGTAAATTACTGTCAGTGTGCCCCCCTCCATAACCCCTCTCCCCCCGTAGTCTCTCTCTCTGCTGTAGATACCCGCTGTCTGTAGGACAGCCACCTCGAGAAAAGGCACTACTAGGTGATACTAGCGTGGTATTTTCTTTTCTTCCTCCATCGTCGAGCTCCTTTTTTTACATTATAAATAGTATTAACTTGTGGTTAATCTGTTTCTGTGAGGTGTTATGATTATTACAGTTATTGTTGATTATCGTTATTAATATTATAGACTATTTTGTAATGAGCAATAAGTCGTGGTGTTCTCTGACTGTCCTGTTTTGTGGGCACCTCCTGGGGTCTAACTGCCCACAGATAGTAGTTCTCACTGTAACCTGCTTCATTATAATAAAAAAGGTGTTCTATCAATATAAATTTGATGCTATTCTCCATGTACTAAAATGTAACCAGAAATAAAGGCGTTTCTGTCGATATTGCGTGGAAGTGAAGTGTACCCTCAACAACACAAAACTGCAAAATAAATCGGGATAGCCATATACCACCAACAAAACACAACCGGACGGCCATATACCACCAACAAAACACAACCGGACGGCCATATACCACCAACAAAACAGCGTGTCACGTTCAGCAGGGGACCTGGGAAGAATGGCCTTTGCACAAAGAAAACGTCTCAAAACAAGCAGCAGGAAGTGGGTGAGCAAGGAGAAACAGATGGAACTCCTTTCAGCAAGTGGTCCCAAACGCAGCAAAGGTGGGCATGATTCATCATCTCATTTCTCTGGACAGAAAAAACGCTTGTTACTCACATTGAATATTGAATATTACCTGCCAGTAGAATGCCGTAGAAATGGTCAGGACTGGCATTTAATCCTCTTGTAGAAATGGTTCCCTGGGTTTTAATGACTCTCTCCAATAGAGATATTATATTAATATTTCACCTGTAATATTGCAGCTCGTTCTTGTCTGTAGTGCAGTATCCTGCTTTTGTTGTATAGGACTCCCTCCATTTAAATACAGGGATAATATTTATACCTGCCAGTTGTCATTACCTATGATATAAATGTCCATGTCCACATTGTACTGTATGTTGGCTATAGTTAAGCTTCAATACTGCTCTCTTTGTGGCTATGGTAGTGTGTAAAATTAAACACAATATAGTCCTGTTAGAGGACCATTCAAAATACACTGATCTTTCCTTTTAAGTTAATTAAATCGCGCTCTACCTTCCCACTGGGGGCAGGAGAACAGATCTAGAGAAACATGTGACCGTTCCACTGTCACTGGTCTGTGTTCGTACTTTCGAGAGCTGCCTATTCATTAGTAAGGACTGTCTCTGAGTAACAGTTTGTTCCATGTGACACTGACAGAATTACTAACAGAATTGCTGCCAGCTGCTCTGCGATGTCGTAAATAGCGGCACAGATTAAGGACCACAGTGTTTAATCAGTGCATTTTTTAAGGCACCAAATTTTTGTCAAAGCCTCATCTGGCTCTGAGCTGTTGTGTCAAGCACAGCTTAATTCAGTCTGCCGAACGGCTTTCCGAGGTCTTAGTTTAGATAATATAAAAAAAAATGTATTCTCTTTTACACGTTTCTGAAATGTATTTTAATTGTGTCCGTCTATAGTTGCACTGTTAGTTGCATGCCTGGACCTCGTAAACTCTTTCCTGGCGTTGAAAAAACTCTGTGGCTTCTTGTGTAAAAGCTGTGGGAAATTGTGTGGGTTTTGAGACATGCTGACGTTGCTCAGATGAGAGGCAGAGGATGTGAGTTGGGGGGAAAAACTGGAGAAGTGAAACCACACCTTTGTTTGCATGTCATTCTTGATCAGTTTGTTAGCGTGTCAAGGGTCAGGAAATCTGACACAACAGTTCACTGTCTAGCCAGCTGTCTGGAACCAAACTGGTGGAAGGAAGAAAATGTTCTGAGACTTTGGAAAAGCGTATCGCGACTGTATTATTAACAGCCATTTTGAAACACAACAGTTTGGTTATTTAGGATGTTCTCAAAGATTCAAATGCAGATTTGAACTCTCTAAGGTCACGGAAGGTCACGGCGAACATGCGCAAGAATCACCCCTTCCTCAAGGTCACTCGAGGCCCGTTGTTATGGGCAACCAGGCCTTTCTGGCATTTCACACATGACCGAATGCCAAATGGGATGTGCAGCATTCCTAGCCTCTGATATGGATATGACCGTGGTCCTTGCCAAGAATGTCCCTCTATTATATTATCAGGAAAACGGAAGACAATAGCAATTTATCAACCATGAGAAATAAACAGGCTTCAGTAGACCTTCTATATATATTTATCTGAACCGTGTCACGCGCATTACTAATGTGTACACTGATATCTCTTCCTCTCGCATGAATTTCTACGGGCGAAACTTTGTGAATGTGGTTGTGTCCACAAATGAACGTCCTGCGCAGAGCAGAAAGCTGGGACCCTGGAGGGGATTTTCAGATGGACAGTGACGGTGACAGTTTCACATCCTCGCTGGAAACTCGCGTATTTCCGTGGCCAGGCTCACGTTTGGGGGAACAGAGACTGTGTGTGCTCGGTCGTGTGTGTGTAAAACAGGGCTCTTGTTCTCCTCGCTGTCAGTCACACCATGCCTCTGACTGCGTTGTTCTGGGCTCCCCTGCTGCTTCTCACAGTGAGTACCTACAACTGCACTACAACACATGCTACTCCCCTCTGACTCATTCATCTTTTTCTCATCTCATTCATCTTTTTCTCATCTCATTCATCTTTTTCTCTTCTCATTCATCTTAAATAGAAAGCAACCCGATATAAAAATGTGCGTTTATTGTTTGATTGAGTAAAGGATCTGCAGCGGGTGGAACCTATTTGGTTGCGTTTACAAGCACACGTGTGCGCCCATCCAGGAGTGCGCCAGTGCCCAGCGTGTAAAAGGCTCGTGTTTGTGTGAGGTGAATGGTACTCTCTGGGGACTTTCCAGCACGGAGGTTTGAGGACGTGTCCCGGCTGATGCAGACCTGTGGAGAGTCCCTCATTAAACTGCAGGCACAGGTAAGATATTCAGGTTTCCCAGGTCGATCAATGGAGTTTGTGTTTGCGTAATTATTTTCCATGAATTATTGTCCATGGGTGACGTTATGTAATTGTTGCAAAATCGTATCGCCCTGGCCAGGTTTCCCTAAGTGATGTAAAGCTGCCAAAAATCGAGGTCAGGGTAGACAAAGCGTTTGGAAGCATTCCAATCCCTGAAGTCGAGGAGCCTGTATCAAAGTCTGCAGCTGAATCAATTGACCCAAGAGGAACTGGAGCAAGATATTAAGACTTCTCTCCAGTCAGCCACGCCCAGCCAAAAAAAAACACGCTTACCAATGAGGTGCTCTCTATTCTACCCCAACCAGACGAGACTGGGATAACACACCATCTTCACCATGAAAAGCCATCCCTCATCTACAGACTACACAACCAAAATGTTAACTCCGGTACCCCCACACACTACCAAACCCAGTTAACCCACCCACGACCTATTAAGCCTTATTAATTAACCTATTAATCCTCTGTGTCCCAGGTGCGTGCTGCGCGCGAGGCAATGCAGAAAATGCAGAAGGGTGAGGTTTTCAACCTGGAGGCAGTGAGAGAGAATCTGTGCTCACTGAGGAACCGGTTGGAGACCTGTAGAACCAGCAACTCCAAGTTCCTGAGTGAGTGGAACAGAGGCACAGTAACTCTCTGCTCTCTCCAGTTTTCACCACACCAGACATGTACTTGTGGAGTGACATCTAGTGGTTACAAACTGACATGACGGGGAATCAGTCCCCAGTTAATTTGTCTCAGTTAATAAGTATTTTCATTCCGAATAAGAATCTTTCTGTGCATCTCAGCAGTGATCACCAAATTAGCACCAATTCAGGTTTCTCTGCTTACTGATCTCTAATAAGCACTTTTAAAACACACATTGTCCTACGTTTGTGTACTGAAGGCTTTGTTCACACTCACCATTGTGATTTAACAGCACAGAATATTAGCAGCCAGCAGTGAGCACAGCACAAACATCCTACAGCTGCTGAATTTGAATCTCAATTTGAATTAAAAAAACGGAGAGATTAACTTTGGGCCTTCAGGAGTCTGACTGCATTTAAGCACTGGGAAACCCAAGTATAATTTAGGTACAATTCACTATGCTTGTTCATATGCTAGCAAGTTCAAATATATCATACGCTAGCAATTTATGAAATCTGCTGAAAAAATATGACTGAAACTCTTGGGCAACCTAGCTGTAATAGTTATATGTTAATGACAGTGGCAGAATGTGTTTTGATGCAGATTATAGCGAGGAAATTAACAAATTGTTTCTCTCCCTTGCCGGTCATTGCTCTCAGCGCCCCATGACCAACATCAGTAAGTCGGTAGTAACCAAGCTCAGCCCGTTTGGGAAGTCGTATCCGTCAGGAGCCTGGTGTTGTGAGAACCAGCCCGGGACACCATGGATCTGTACTGGGTCCAGTCGCTCGCACGGCAACGTTCTGCGCCTCTACTCTTCCCACGAAGACTTCCTGAGCTCCAGGACCCAGGAGGATGCAGCGGTGGCAACGCCATCCAGGGACCCGGCACGCTGCTGCACGACCCGGCACGCCGCTGCACGACCCGGCACGCCGCTGCACGACCCGGCACGCCGCTGCACGACCCGGCGCTCTTCTAGGTGTGCAGAAACGACCTGAAGACCAGGGCCACGCTGCTTTAGGCTCTGCCCGGCGTTGCCCGGCGCCGGTTCCCCTACTGCTACTACAGCTGCTGTGACTGAACCGACACCAATGAGTCCGGGCTGTGGGTCACCATGGAAACGTGCCGCTGAGCCGCCTGGACAGCGAATCTCTCAACATCACGCACACGTGGAGCACAAGCCTGTTCAGAAAGTCCGTCACCAGCGCCTTCGTGGTGTGCAGGGAGCTGTATGCCACCCGCTACGCCACCCGCTACGTCAGCCGCGACAGAGAGGAGGTGTTCTACGCCACCCGCGACAGTGAGGAGGTGCTCTACGCCACCCACGACAGAGAGGAGGTGCTCTACGCCACCCGCTACGTCAGCCGCGACAGAGAGGAGGTGCTCTACGCCACCCGCGACAGAGAGGAGGTGCTCTACACCACCCGCGACAGAGAGGAGGTGCTCTACGCCACCCGCTACGTCAGCCGTGACAGAGAGGCGGTGTTCTACGCCACCCGCTACGTCAGCCGCGACAGAGAGGAGGTGTTCTACGGGCCAGGAGGACAACGCGCTGGCGGTGTTGATGGAGAAGGTGAGCGAGGGCATGGCCAGCCTTCACTACAATCCTGTCAACAGGCTGCTCTATATGTACAATGATGCCTACTTAATGGCCTACAGACCCATCTTCTAGGGGAAGTTCTGATTAAGGTTAATGCCAAGAACTCAGTATCCAATGTATTGTTCTAAACTAATTATATAGTTCCAAATAAAATAAAGTGTGTTGTTAGTTAGAGGACTGGGTGTTAGGGACCAAATATGAGAGCTGATTGTTTGCGACAATGTATCACTTTTATTTCACGCTTAGGTAGAGTACAAGGTTTTACACACAAAAATAGCGAGGGCAGGGAATGTGTACGTAAGTGCGTCTGTGTGAGTGTGCATGTGTGCATGTGTGCGTGTGAGTGCGTGTGTGAATGCGTGTGTGAATGCGTGTGTGAATGCGTGTGTGAATGCGTGTGTGTGTGTGTGAGTGCGTGCGTGTGAGTGTGTGCGTGTGTGTGTGGGAGTGAGCGTGTGTGTGTGTGAGTGTGAGTGAGCAGTGTGTGTGAGAGCGTGTGTGTGTGTGTGTCTGGGTATATGTGTGTGTGTGTGTGTGTGTGTGTGTGTGTGTGTGTGTGTGGGAGTGAGAGTGTGTGTGTGTTTTTATTAGTGTGTGAGAGTGTGTGTGTGTGTGTGTGTGAGTGTGT
>JAOYSI010009480.1:0-41901 GCA_025775065.1 Hiodon alosoides | reverse complement strand
AAATGTGTAAGTATCTGAGCAGTTATAGGAGCTGCAGCAATGTCAAAACGTGTCTGTTTGTGTTTATGATGCTGTTTTGTCTCCTCTTTACAGAGGTTATTACTCTAAGAGTGGCCAAGGACAGAAGGTCTACAGAGCAGCACCTGTCTCAGAATCAGCAGTTTCCAAAGCTTACGTTTAAACTACACTTCTTATTCACAATTTTTCTTAAAACTTTTAGTTTTTTCAAAATGGGTATTTGTTAATGTTAATGTTTCTTACCTGTTCAATTTTTTGGTTGTGTGTTTTGTAATAATTCACATTAATTGGTGGGAACTCTCAAAAGTTGAATAGGTTATGGTCCAAGTTTTAAATTGTTTTTTTGTGAATACAAATTGACCCTCTAATAAAATAGTATTTGATATACTTTGTGTAAGACTATTTATTTTATGGACATGGAAGAGTAGAGAACACTAACTGTGGAACATAAGGAACAGTACTGTAATTCGACTCTATACCCCCCTCTGGTGGAAAGTCTTGAAGTACTGCGCCTTTTCCTGGAATGTTTCGGATATCCGCCAAAAAATATGGTGATGGATGTTACCAACGTGGGTAACCAACCAAACTAATAAACACTCTTAAGAAAGGCGAGGGAAGCTTCGATGAAGTTGAACTGAACTTATGAACTGAAGCTTATTTACATTTTCATTCAATGGACTCTTAGCAATATTTTCTGGATTTTATATTTAAACAGTGTAGGCAATATAATAAATACAATGCGCAGCAGTCCTGTTTTACCAGCCACTGTTGTTGTGTGCAGAATATATACGAATAATTATAATTATTATTATTGCTAATTTGGCAGGGTGTACACAACAAAAATATGTGGTTGTGCATCCCATAACGTTATGGCCTGACAGTTACTGGCCCTGTGAACAGCTATGTGAACTTATCTGAACAGCAACAGCAACAGCAACTAAAATCTTACATATTTCTTTAAAAAAAACAAAAAAAAAAAACTCATAAAATATTTTAATTATTATTATTATCATTAGGATTGAAGTCTCTCCTAACAATCTGACCTAAATTATACATAATAAACTTGAAATGAAACTTTCACTCTTCGGTGAAATATTATTACATTGGCTGCTAGAAGTTTTATTCCTGTATTCAAATTCATATTTAAGATAAATGGATTATTTCCATTGAAAGGAATTGTTTTGCCTATTACAGTAACACTCATTAAAATATAGATCATAACTAATTAATGATATCAAAATGTAAAGCAGATTTAAGCAGTAAATACATTAATAAACTGTGCAATGAAGTACAATAAACTATAAATACTTAGAAAGAAAAAGAAAGAAAGAAAATCTAAACAACTAGGTATTATTCAATGTAATTGAGGTAAGTACATTTTATCCAGTAAACAATACCAAAATGAAAATAGCTCATTATACAATTACAAGACATGAAAATACCAACCAAAATATGCCAAATGGCATAAGCAGTAGTAAATAGCACTGAGTTGGTTTTCAGCCACACGGGTCGACTAGGTAGTGACAACAGGACGGATTTCCAATCTGTTGCTGGGTTGTTACTTTCTTTCTTTTTTATCAAAGGCCGACCTGGGCCCTTGAAATGATGTAATCTTCAAAGTTTATTCACAGATAGTATTGATATTTATATTACTAATTGAACATAGGCAATTGAGCATAGGCACTGCATTTCCAGCAGTTTCACACTTGCGGCGTGTGGAATACTCTGAGAACCCTGTGGTATAGTATAGCCTTATTCTTCCCACTGGGAAGCAGCAGACCTGGGCAGATGGAACAGATTGGAATGTTTCCCTGAAGTGCTTCCTTGAGATCTACAAAACGTCACTGTAGAGACCTATCTGCTGCCCTTGTATGAGACTATTCTGGGTGGGAGGATCTTTTCCCATGTCTTGGTACATTACAAGCCAGTGAAATAGTTTCCAACCAATTTCCTTTCCACACCTTGCAGTCCACACCAGTCACACATGTTGGCCAGCATTTCTACCACCAGCAGCCACTGGTTCACCTGGCCTTCTCTGGTATCAACAACCCACCAGAACAAGACTCCCTCACACACTCAAATCATCTCCCACTGTTGTTGAAGCTGCAGTGTCTTGGGATCCTCTCCCTTTCATTCACCATGGACTAGCTTTTGTTTTCAGTTCCAGTACTTCAGAAAGGACCCAGTAGCACAGTTAGCAATACCTTTGGGTACACAGGGAAACATGTGAGCGCTTCTTCCAGCTTTGAAAGTGCCTTGCTGTTAAACAACATGCACAGCTGGAGAACAGGGTTGGATTTGGCTGCTGGCAGATGCAAAT
Organism: Hiodon alosoides; assembly: GCA_025775065.1. Taxonomy (NCBI): domain Eukaryota; kingdom Metazoa; phylum Chordata; class Actinopteri; order Hiodontiformes; family Hiodontidae; genus Hiodon; species Hiodon alosoides. Next base: position 39,563 of record JAOYSI010009480.1, on the reverse strand, counting down.
TACCCCGCTTGCTTCTCTTACAGGGAACATGTTTGGGCTGGGGTTCTGGCTAGGTCTGTCACCAGCAGGATGTGGTGAAACAAATCGGTTTGGGGATTTGATCATTGCAGTTGGCGTGTGGTTAAAGAAGCTTTGCAATCAGTTCCAGGCCATTTAGCCTCATCTTCACAGTTCATTTGAATGTAGCTTCAACTAACATAATCTGAAGTAAGATCCTTTGAATTGTGAGGGGAGAGTCTACTGCTTTCAGTACTGCTTTCAAAGACTTGTAGTTTTTGCTGAGCTGCTTATGTTATATAGCCTTGCAAATATGTCAATCTAGCAAATATGATTGAAATCATTACTAGATTAATTCAACAAACAAGAGATTTTTTTAGACTAAAAGGTAGTTTCTCAACAATGGAATTTATTCCTCTAACAGCATCAAGGTAGTTGAGGCCTGGTCAGTATACTTCACCCTAAGCTAATGCAATCTCCAGAAGCTGATCTCCTAGCTCTTGCAATTAATTATAGTCTTCATTATATGCATTGGGGAACCGTTGGATCCGAGAAAATAGAAAAAAATTTGATGGCCTTTGGAGAGCCATAACATTTGTTGTAGACAGATCATTTGGCATGCTGCAACAACTCTGCCAACCTCTAGATAAGTATGTCCAGTTCTTCACTGGGTTTGAAGTCCAAACCTTCAATGGCGTCAGTAAAGTTGGACTCCCATGACAAATTATTTACTGGATAGTTGACGAACAGCTTGAGCCCACTGTTACAAGGCCATGGCGAGCCAGATACTTGACTAGGTCAGACATATCTGAGAACCTGGGAGAGGCTGGATGCTTACTTTGGATTTTCTCCAGGCCATGCCTTAATTACCTCTTGTTGTGAAAAGGTATATTTTATACAGGCAGCTTCTGATTTTGCATGGGCCTCTGACAGATCTATATGAGCATTGGGATGACTCGAAAGATGATAAAGAACACTCTGACCTGACCTGCTCATGGCTGACGAAAAACAGCCATGAACAAGATTGATCGAATCATTATGTGACAGTTTGTGGGCAACTGTCCGATAGTGGGTAATCTTTTTTTGTTTTGTGTTTTGTGAATTTTATCTGGTTCTAGATATTAAAATTTTGCTGTTTCTTGAATGACAAGAAACCAGTTTTAGTTTAAAAATTAATTTTTTATATAATTTTTAAAATTTCAAAGCAATTTCTCACAAGGCAACTAAAAACCCCACAAAAGAAAATCTCTTGAATGACAAACCACATCTGCGAAATTTGGAACTACATATATAGCTGAAAGTTTCAGTTACCTATTTTATATAGTTTACTAGAGCTCAAAATGCAGTTTGCTAGTTCTGACAGTCTAGCGGCAGGAGAACCATGACGGATTATTGCATAATATTTATGCGACAATTGACCATGAAAAGGCCTGTCTGGGAGGTATTACATGAGCCAAAATGGCGGAAAGGACGAGAGATGTATGGGGAAAAAATAAACAATTCGGCGGCTGAAAATTTGTGACCGGCTTCAAAATAAAACGGCTACGTCGACTCTGTTTACACCTAACACGATTACCAGACGCCGAGGGATTTGTACACGTTTCGTAGGTGGCTTTCGTATGGTTTGTAAGCGTAATTAAACCTATGACCGTGGATACGCGGAAGCTTATTAGCCAGTGAGCTAATGTATACTAGCTTTGCACTTTAATGAGATCACTAAAATCCGAATATTACCTAACAAACTATCTAGTTATATTTAGTTAGCTAGGTAATAGTGTTCAACGAACGTAACTCACTGCTGTGGGACATTTATGTAACATGGTCTTAATTCAGAAGTACCTGCACTATGTCATACTTTATTGCAAGCATGCTTGTAGACCCGGGAGGCTAAAGTAGTTACCTATTAACACGTTGACTTGTGGAGTAACATTTCGTTTAGCACTATAATGCGAAATGAATTCTTGCCAAACTGCGTGGTGTTAGTAGTTTTGTTTAAAACAATTAATAAATGTCGTAGATGTCCCAACAGTGTGCACGGTTGTTAGCATGACTACGGGTTTTTCGTACTGGGTTTGTCAGGCAATTTTGAGAGTGGGTGTGTTCGCACCTTGCAGAGCAGCGGCAATACATTGTTTAAATTAATACATTATTTTGACCACTGTCACCGTTACATACGTAGTAAAATTACTCGTTTGTCGCAGGGTCAGTTATTTGTTGCCTAACAGGAAAAAAATCCACCTGTTGGGAAACCTCTGGTCACTACGCTGATTTTATAATGGCGAATATGGTGTTATCTCTCTATGATTGTTTCCCAGTTAAGTAAAAGGCGTAGCATGTCGCGTTTAACACTGCATAAATATGGTCTATTTCTGTTGATATTATTGTCTGGTTCATATACTGCCAGGGTTTTCAGCGGGAGGCGATGTCGGGGGCTGGGGGTCGGGTGGAGTACTCGTGGAAGAGACACATCGCTGAGCAGTTAAAGCAGAGGGACCGTGTACAGAGGCAAGCCTTTGAGGAGATCATCCAACAATGTGAGAGTACCACTGGTCCGGCCTTCCTTCAGGATCATGACCACATCATGTGCACCCTTATCATGTGCTTCGTGATGGTTGGAATTAACTGAGAATAAGCCTATTGTGTTTTAGCATTTTTAAAAATCTCTTATGTAGCCTAATATTAACATTTATTGTGGTCCAGTTATGGATTTCTCAGGCAATACAGACATAAAGGTTGTGTGCTAATGTATTTATAACCATCTTTTTGGCAGATAATCGTTTGCTGGAAAAGTCCGATTTACAAGCTGTTCTGTCAGAGAGACTCCATACAGACAAGTTTGATCACCAGAACAGACAAGACCTCAGGTAGGCCCTGGTCACAATTCCTCGTTTCTCTTATGGCTGTAGCTACTGTTAAAATGAACCTCTAATTAAGGTATTTGCTTAGGCACACGCGATGAAGCGTAAGGGGTGGGATGTTTTAAGTGTGAGCATGGATTTGTCGTGCAGCCCTGGGGACCCCGGCCGCAGCGATGCCCTCGTGCAGGAGATGGCTCAGATCCGGATCCGGCATCAAGAAGAGCTGACCGAGCTGCACAAGAAGCGGGGCGAGGTCTGTCTGACTGTACTCCGTCTGCACACATGTGTCCTTGACTAGAGTAGTACATCCGAAAACATTTCCCCCTGGATGAATCAGAGTTTATTAAAATTTCAGATATGTCAAAACCGTGCTCGCCTGGTCAACATTGCAGATATGTTTCATTATAATTTGGCTTTTTGTTCAGTTTTTCCTGGTATAATTTACAGAAGGCGCTGAGCTAGGCTGGTTCTTCTCTGCAAATCAAATCCATTTTGACGTTTAATTTTTGAACTTTGAGCTGACGTGGCATATCCTGCAATCCAATCGACTGTTTCTCTTTAAAACAACTTTTAGGGCACATAATGGATTTCCCCGTATGAGTGTCTGTTTAAAAGCATCGATTGCTCTTGCCATTCCATAAAAGTTGTTTTCCCTGACAGAAAAATTACTCAGTAGCAGAAAAATCACTAATTGATTATGATTAAATTGATCTGATTGGTCTAATGTCAATGTGACGTTAGATGTCACTAATAAAATACAGTATTATAAATTATATTCTTGAGATTTCAGTTTGACCAGGACTTAAATTCCTGCAGCCTTTGGAAGCAGTGTCTTTCGCGTTCACATGTATAAAACGTTGTTCCTGAGACAGCAACATTTGCAGGCTATCGTCCCCTACAAAAGATATGCGTGACAAATGATGTGGCTGTTAGCTGGCAAGTGGCCTGGCTCCAGTGCATGCAATATTTCTGTTTTGATTTCCTAACTCGGTGTTTCGCACTCTGGCCTTGCAGTTTGAGTGCCGCAGAGCTTGTGTGGCGCTTGTGCTATTTTTCATGATTCTGTCGTATCTCTTCACAGCTGGCTCAAAATGTGATCCAGCTGAATAATCAGATGCAGCTGAAGGACAAACAGATTCAGAACAATGAAGCCAAGTGGGTCCCCTTATTTCTCTCTCCTCTTCTGTGTTGTGCTGAGTTTAGTGTGTGTGTGTGTGTGTGTGTGTGTGTGTGTGTGTTTCGCTGCCGTTGGACACGTATCTCACCCACCTGCTGGCTCTCCACAGGATGCTGGAATACCAGCAGCGGATTGCCGAGCTGGAGGGAGAGTGCAAGGAGCTGCGTAGCAGCCTGCAGGACCTGGAGCGCGCCAACGAGACGCTGAAGGACGAGTACTACGCCCTGCAGATCACGTTTAGCGCCCTGGAGGGGAAGCTGCGGCGCACGACCGAAGACAACCAGGAACTCGTCTCTCGCTGGATGGCCGAGAAGGCCCAGGAAGCCAACCGGCTCAATGCGGAGAACGAGAAGGACTGCAAGTAAGAGCGTGTCTGGGTCCTCACCCGCTGCCTAGGTTGTGCGCGCTGTCAGTGACTGACCTTTGCATGCGGTATTCTGAGTAAAGTTAATACGGCCGATAAGCTGTTTACATAAGGTTGTTTTACAGTAAGGGAACTGTACGGGGATATTCTTGTTTAAATGCAAAAGTGAGACAGTGAGTGATTCAAGTGGTTCAGGCTTTGTGCATGTGCGTTACATTAGGCCATGTATGTTAGTGGGCCTTGCAAAGACTCCTGGGGCAAACCCTGTTGAGGAAGCTGTTGTCATATGAACATGCTGGGCTGTTGTCAGGTTTATTTGTGATTTGTCCCTTTTATTGTAAGATAAAATAATTGCTATTGAGCAGGCCCATTTGAAAGCAGCATTTTTGCGTACCCAGACCTCTGGACTGGACTAAAACTTATCTGTATATTAAATGGTAATGTGAATGTTCGTATTGTATTTGTGTCTGTTGGCCAAGTTTAATGTTCGACGTATGTGCTCGGAGTGGGTTTTTATTTAATGGTAATTTTAAATATTTTGGTTACTGTGCTAGTTGTTTGCTCTGTCTCCTGGTTACAGGCGGCGACAAGCCAAACTACAGAAGGAGTTGGCAGATGCAGCCAAGGAGCCCCTGCCGCATGATCCGTGAGTGTGTGTGTGTGTGTGTGTGTGTGTGTGTGTGTGTGTGTGTGTGTGTGAGTAAGTTCACCCATTTCCTGTTGGTTTGTGTGTGCTCACATGTTTGTGGGCGTATATCCACGAAACCGAAGTAAGTGATGTATTTGTTTCCATAGAGACGATGACATTGAGGTTCTGCCAGAAGATTCTACGGAGGCCGCAGCCACAGCAGAAACCTCGCCTGGTCGAGCAGTCACCCGCACTCCCAGGTTGGCCTACGGACAGGGACTTTGTTATAAATCTGATCTGGTTTTGTTGTGTCGTGGGCTCACTCTGCTCTGTTTCTCTCTTAGCAAACGGATCTCCCAGCCTCCCCAGGTGGGACTCCTGGACTCCATCTCCACCATATTTGGGTATGTCGTTGTTTTTTAGGAGGTAGGAGGTCATTGGTTGTGGACAGACGTTGGCTGTAAGTGTCAGGGTCATTCTGCTTAGTTAAAACTTTCAGTGGGCTTTCTGTTTTTTCACTGCCTGCTCTGCGTTTCAGATCCCCTTATTGGGTGTGTGTGTGTTTGGTGTGTCCGTGTCTGTGTGTGTGTGTGTCCTTGCACATGGACGTGTGTGTGAGTTCATCGCTCTGTTTTGCTTTAGCAGGCGCCGCTCTGTGAACAATTCCCCAGACAGTGCAGACACGCATACTGGGGTGTGTGTGGAGTCCCGCGTCCCTTCCACTGCCCTGCACGTATTTGTAAGTTTTAAACCGAATTTCACTTTCAACACATCCAATAACCATGGTCTGTGAGACATATTGCCATTTAAGAGCAGAGCTGACGAAACTCCAGTTCTGGCAGTCCATGAGGACTGAATTTTGACATCCCTCGGTTAAGATATTAGAGAGGAACCAGAGGGTTGAGCATGTGGATGCGTGTGTTTAATGTACGTGTGTCTGTCTGCAGGACGCCCACGACGGCGAGGTGAATGCAGTGCGCTTTAGTCCCGGATCACGCCTCTTGGCCACTGGGGGAATGGACCGGAGAGTCAAGCTCTGGGAGGTGGTCTCGGGTACGATTCACTCCGGGTTACTGGGGTTGCATATCCAGTCAGATCCTCGGGCCTGGCCCGTCCAGTCCCTCTTCACCTTCTGAATGTTCAGGCTCCCTGTTGTTGGATGTGGGGATAGATTGGATAGAATTCCAGCCCTGCAAACGTTTCCAGTAAACAAAGGAGGCTGTGTTGATGGGCATCCAGCACAGTCAATTGGCGGAAAGTTTAGAGTCTTTGTCGTAAACTAGAGCCTGATCTCTTGGCTTTTTATTTAAAATTTTTGCTAACTAATGTTAACTTGCTAACATGCCTTCTGGATGTCCAGTGTTTTGTGTGTGTTTTGTGGATCAAACTCACTGACTTCTATATGCAGGTCGCTGTGAGTTTAAAGGGGCACTGACTGGCAGCAACGCCGGCATCACCAGCATTGAGTTCGACAGTGCTGTGAGTATCCCGCCTCCGCAGCCTACAGTCAGCATATAGACACCCAGTACGGCATCCCAAAATGAAACTTGCGTCCCGCTACAGTATGGGACACAGCGGTATTACAGTTCCAGTTAAATTTTGTATTGAGGCTCCCAAAGTCATTACATTTAACAACAGTTATTGCAGTTAGCCAGGTAGCTATATTGTGATTTGCAGTATAATAATCTTTTAGTTAAAACGAAGAATTAAAATCCTCACTTCCTTCCCACTTCGTCACTCTATCGTATGAGGAGCATTTTGGTGCAGACAGTTGGCCCTTAATCAGTTAATCCAGTGTTTGAGACTTTCTTGGCAGTGTAAATAAGTATTTAGCACCTATATTGACCTGGGTGGTGGTGTAATTTAACAGTGGGTTGTAAGGTGTGTGGGTGTGGTGAAGACTTCATGGCCTCGCATGTCTCTCCTTCCCAGGGCTCCTGCCTACTCGCTGCCTCTAATGACTTTGCCAGCAGGATATGGACTGTCGATGACTACCGGCTGCGAGTAAGTGTTGTCCCGGATGGTGTAAATTGTTTGATAATTGAGAGGGGGCCTAAATTCCTCCTGATACTGTGGGCCTGGGTTGGCCACCCCTGCACTAGAGCTTAGTTTTAAATCGAGTTCCATAGAGTTATTCGGGTTGTAGTCGGATCACACTGATGTGGGAGATCTTGTCTTGTTTGGATGAGATGTGTAGTTTTATTTCTGAAACCATGGTGTGTCTACGTTGGCGTGCAAGTGATGGATTATTCCGTCAGCCAGCCTCATTTAAAATATTGGATCATCTAGACGTAGGAACTATTGTTACAGTTCCTGTGAGCATCATTAAAGGTTAGGAGGGTTTTGACTGTGAGGACGAAGTCGAGCAGAGCTCTGTGAGGAGATGCATGTTCTGGGTAGTTGCACATTGAGTGAGGCATTGATCCTCTGGTTTTTCCCTCTCGTTCCCACAGCATACACTTACAGGACACAGCGGCAAGGTGCTGTCTGCCCGTTTCCTCCTGGACAACGCGCGCATTGTCTCTGGAAGCTATGACCGCACACTCAAACTTTGGGATCTGCGCAGCAAAGTCTGTAAGAAATGAACCGTCCCTCTGCCCTTTAATTTCCTTATCTCTTTCTTCTTCTCGCTCTTAGAGTTTGATTTGGTTTGGGCTATTTCTGTAACACATGTATAAGCTCATGAAGGTGGGTCTGTCTCTCAGGTATGAAGACAGTGTTTGCTGGCTCCAGCTGTAATGATATTGTCTGCACGGAGCAGTGTGTTATGAGCGGCCACTTTGATAAGAAAGTGCGTTTCTGGGACATCAGGTGAGCCTGCCTGTAGAATATTGCATAGATCTCAAACAGAGCTGTTTACTGTAAAGTGTCTGATACTCTCTGCGAGTTTGGACCTGAATGGTGCTGTCTGTGGGAGCCAGGGCAGAGAGCATTGTGCAGGAGCTGGAGCTGCTGGGCCGGGTCACGTCACTGGACCTGAACCACGACCGGACTGAGCTCCTCACCTGCACCCGTGACGACCTGTTGAAGATCATCGACCTGCGTAGCAATGCTGTGCGACAGAGCTTCAGGTAAGGCTTTGTGGCTGCATTTGGAGGTTATGGCCCCACTCTCGAGGCTTCCCTTCCAACCAGGATGTCTGTCTTTCTCTCACCAGTGCTGAGGGGTTTAAGTGCGGCTCAGACTGGACCAGGGTGACCTTCAGGTGAGACTGCATATGTGTTCTTCTGCAAGTAGCCACTCCCTTTCCTGTCTGCTCTGTATGAGTTGTGCTATGGCTCTTTTGTATAGGGACGGTGAGATTGTGGTAACGCTGTGCTCCTTCTGACTATGCCATGAGTGTGTGTCTGTGTTGCTGTAAGACGGAACATAATGATTTTGCCATGTTTGTGTGACTCTGTATAAGAGAGGTGTGGGTGGGTGTGGGGAGTATTTCCGTCATGTGGTTGTGTTTCTGTAGTGACTCTCATCTTTCCTCAGTCCGGATGGCAAGTATGTGGCCGCTGGGTCTGCAGATGGAGTCCTGCACGTGTGGAATGTGTTGACTGGGAAGGTGGATCGGACCCTAGACAAGCACCACAGGTACCTCTTTCTGCTCTGCACTGATTGGACACATTGGCTGCTGTTGTGATTGCTATGATTGGACCATCATGATTGGGTTCTCTTTTGCAGCACTGCCATCAATGCAGTATCCTGGTCGCCGTCTGGAACCTATGTGGTCAGTGTGGAGAAGGGCAGCAAGGCGGTGCTGTGGTCCGACATGTGATTGGCCGACAGACCTCGTATTTGTAGTCTGCCATATGCTATTTCTTCATTGGCTGGATGGAAGAGTCGCCTCCAGGCTTTGACAGACTGTGCTCATCACCTCCATGCTCTGTGAGACTTGATTGAGACTGAGGCAGAAGACACGTATTCACACATAAGGAAGGAGAACCTCAAGTCTGTGGTTTGTTCCTCCTCCTTACTGCAGTTCTAAGTGGAAGGCCCTGCACGATCCATCTGGAATAAAGGAAGCCTATTAAATTCCATTGGATCCATTCCAATGTATGCGTATGTGAGTGTGTGTGCTTACACGCACCGAATATACATAATAATGAGCATATCACTATACATATACTTTTACTGTCTTAGATCTGCAGTGTATGTTTACAGACAATTTTTGTGTGTTGTGCATGCAAGGTTTTCTTCAGTGTCCCCCTGCACTTCCTCTCTGTGGCCTCTAGGTGACACTATATTTGGTGTAATGAAGCCTTCAGTGGCAGGCATAATGTTGCCCGATTGTGGCAAACGTAGCTGGCTGTATACAAAACTCTGAGCGGATGCCCATATGAAAATGCGAATTTCTTCCTAGTTTCAAAATTAATTTAAACAGCAACTAAAAGGCGTGGGAGAAGAAGATGGAAAATACCAGCAACCAGGTAGTACAATGTGCGGCCTAACTAAAACAGAAGTAAGAACTTGTGATTACCAGAGATGTTTTACTTTCACTTGGTTTGAGAGTTCTGCTTGAGCAAATAAGTTTCATATCGTTAAACCTTACTTCATGCAAATGTGTCATAGCTAATTTTACAGATTTAACGGGCAATTCATATCGATGTCAACATGGGTACATAAAAGTATACTTAAATTTAATTATAATGCATCTAATTATACCACATTAGATGCCAAATGATCACTTATAAATTTTAACAAATGTTATAACACAACTTTCTGGATTGATAATACTGGGTGTAATATCAGTATTAGCTTGCGCTGTATTTCTGTGGTCAGTGTGGTTAAAGAATTTGTAAAAAGATTCAGGCTGTCAATAAGTCAATAAGTTCTTCCTGTAGGTGTGGGATCCTCCTGGATTCACTTAAGGAGGAATTCCATGCCTTTAATTCATTGTCATTTAGAAGTTTTTTTTTTTGTTTTTGTTTTTTGGAAATCGGACCAGTCTATGTACCCAAGATGGATACTGTGGTCTGCTGCTGTTTGATGCAGGTTTATTTTTGAATGATTTTTCCTCAAATTGGCTGAGGGTGCTTTATGAGTTAATGCACTTCCTATTGCAGTGAACTGTGTTTGGTCAGAGACAGATGAATGTCTGCTCCTCCTTTCATCCAAATGAAGGGAAGAACAAGAAAAAAAGGGCTCCTTGCCTTACCTTGCCCCAGAGTGAGCAGGGGGACACTGAGAGGAACTCTCCTTTATAAAAACACTGTCACAACTCCTGTATGCGCTGTATTGTGCTATAAGTCTCCATTACGGTTTTACCAAATCTTGGTGCCTGAACCTCAATGTCAATGTCTTACCCAGTGTTACTCAGTTTTAATATGGTCTAGTTTCTCTTCTTTCATCATACTCTACCTTGACCTGTGTTTTTCCACATATCAGCCAGTGGTGTCCAACATGCCACTGTCTTCACTGTTTTGTTGTTCTGGGTTTGGTGGTCTTGGGCATGACATGAACAGGGCAGGGTAAGGCTAAATGCTTAAAGTATGGAATGGTCTCCTGTATCTCCGCACTAGTGTGTGTGTTCACGCGCGCACACAAACGCACGCTCCATACACACTCAAGTCTGCCTACTTTCGTGTTTCCAGGAGTAATTCACTTTCTCACCATCCCGTTTAGCTGTGCAGCTGCAGCGAATGCCTGTCCTCGTGCTTCCGTCACCTTTTTTGGCTGCTGATAGGATTTCTCAAGGGTGGTCCCGCTGTGGTAGAAGCTTGAAAGTTCTCAGATGCGTGCAGGAACTGTATCCCGGGTGACGTGCTGTCTGCGCTCGCCTAATGAAGGGTGTAGCAGGTATGGGAGGTGCGAAGGTGTGTCATCTCAGGTCTCTGGGTGGTGCAGCTGTTCAGCACTGGCACTCTTCCACACAGTAGGTTGGACGTGTGCTTATTTGTTTAACTGTAAATAATGATATAATAAACAAACTCTCGTAAAGCTCAAGTCGTTGGTGTCTCTGGTGTCATTTCCACTTTGACTTTTTTCTGTGAAGAATCTGCTTTGGCCAACATAAATTGTAACTCCAAACTCCCAGATTAAATTATTTTCCCAAAATGGCAACCTTGTCAGAAGGAGAAAACTTTTAGAGGAAATAAGTCACTGAATTGACACCTTTCTATACAGTACTTCTCTGTTTAACTTGATACAGCAGCTGAAAGCAAAACTGTGATGTCAAGGCCTCAAAATTTTACACCGTTCCTCTCAGCTGAGTCCCATGTGAGCAAATTACAGCCCAACCCCCTTTTAGTATGGCCTCTTCACGTTTAATGTAGGACACTGAAAAATCTAGAAGTCGGGTATAGATTTACAAAAATGTGTTACTAAGCTGTGGCTACTGAGATGTGACATCCTACCTGTGGCTTTTGCCAGGTTAATTCCCCTGACGGGTTTATTTTCTCACTTCTGCCTTTTTGTAGGTACATTTTCTGCTCTTACCTTGGTTCTCTCTATATATACAGTGCCTTGCAAAAATATGACACCTGACTAATTCTCTCTTATTTCTTGATTAACTGACATTTAATTCTGTTTGATTTATATTTATATGTTTGTTATACAAATATTTCCCAACAGAAAACCAATGTCACCTTATGATTATTGATTTTGAGTTTCAGTGTTTCCAGCAGGTCAGTTTTTTCTTTCTATAAATGTCTTGTGTGTTTTCATGTAACTCTGTAGTAGATGCTTTTGTGATGTTTGTTTGTTTAGTGTGGGAAAACCGCAGTAGCTCTGCGCCTGTTGTGTTGCGAGCCAGCTGTGCGAAGTCCTCCTGCTCCGAGTGTTCAGCGATTAATTTCACCCTCTGAAGGTAATCCCTTAATGACCCCTTGCTGACCTCAGCACCCACACTGCTGACAATGAGAACGAGGGATTACGGCCCTTGCTCTTTCCACTGCCACCTGTGCCTTGGCACGACCCAGGGCTCGACCTGATCCCTTCCCCTGGCTCTCCCTCCTGTGCTGTGGCACGCTCTCGACGTCCTTCCTCTGTGCTGACGATCCACTCCCTGTGTTTACGGCCTCCGTCCGCTGGGCAGGGCCAAGTGGAGTGTTCAGCCCGGGTTCTTCCTTTAAGGCTACCCGGCCACCTCGTTTTGGTCATTTGCATGAGTTTGCAGTTTGAAATGATTCACTGAGCTGTCATCCATCACATTAAGACATAGTTTAGAAATATTAGTAGCTTGTTCCTGAAGCAGAAATGTTTTTATCAGGGTACTGTCCTATGTTAAATAAATCCGTGAGAAATTCGAAAAAAATTCCACCTTGTATTTTTTTTTTTCATTATGACTTTATGGTTCGACACTGGTTGACATTCTTCCCTGACCCTCAAAGGAGGTTATGCCCTTTTAATGTAATGCTTGCCCTTACAAATCTCCTCCATTGCTGACCAATGGAAAATAGTCCAATCCACTGAGCCAGGTACATTAGCTGGGCGGGAAAGTCAGCTGTGCTGATCTGATTTGCTGGGTGCTAACATGGGGTTGGCCAGGTACATTTATCTGATTGGTTGGGCTATAATGTGAAACCAACGGTACAAATACTGTTCCTTGCCAACAGCCCCTCCACTCCAGACCGCCCCAGCGACCTCTCGACCTCACGCTCCACAGGTCTATGGGAGTGTGTGTGTGTGTGTGTGTGTGTGTGTGTGTGTGTGTGTGTGTGTGTGTGTGTGTGTGTGTGTGTGTGTGTGTGAGAATCACTGGGGATGTGGGAGTAGAGGCTGTCAATCAAACTCGGTAGTTTTCAGCATGGTGTGGCCGCAGAAGGGATTATTTGGCTGCAGGTCCAGGTAGGGTAGCTGTACCGAGGAGCCAATTCTCACGGCTGTATTTTCCTTTTCAGACGCTGGTTTGTGTGTTTCGTCATGAGCCAGAAGAATGTCATCTTCAAGAAGCGGTCCCGAGACAAGTCGGTGAGCACAGCATGTTTATATGTGATTTGCTGAATGTACACATCTAGGATATGAGATTGAGCTGTGGTAGTGTGTGTATGTGTGTGGATCTCATCACTAACATGTGTGTGTGTCTGTGGTTACGCCTAGTGTCTGCTGCATAAGGGACTGGTGTGCATTTTTGTGTGAAGGGACAATTTATTTGACATGCACCTGCGTGGCTATTTCAGTAATCAAACAGGGAACATGTGGACATATTTTCACCAAGCTTGCTGTGTGAATGGCTGTCAAGTGCACCCACTACCCACTGCCCTAAAGAAAGGCTAAGGAGAATAATGTCTGTCTGTTGGTGCAGGTGGGTGTGTACATGGGAAAGAGAGACTTTGTGGATTACACTGACTTCGTGGAACCAGTGGGTGAGTTATGATTGGCTTAGTAACTGCTACCGGAGAAAATATTGGCGGTTCTTATTAAATTACTCTTTCTCTTCAAACGTTTTTTAATCATGGCAGAGCTCTCTTTAATAGTATGATAATAAGCCTTTAATATATAAACCCTATATCTCCCCATATGCACTAGATGGTGTTGTCCTGGTAGATCCTCTGCTACTCAAGGATAAAAAAGGTATGAGTACTCGTCATGATGCCGAGCCTTTAATAACGGGTTGTAAAGTTGTGTACAGAATAAAAATGACAAAGTGCTGGCTTTTACACTTTGAGATGCTTTGGCTCCCTCCCCTAGCGTTCGTCACCTTGTCCTGCACGTTCCGCTACGGCCGGGATGACGAGGACGTGATGGGCATAGCGTTCCGCAGGGACATTTACCAGGCCACTCGACAGATGTACCCGCCTCTGCAGGACATGGACAAGAGCACGCACACCAGGCTGCAGCAGAAACTCCTACGCAAGCTGGGGGATGATGCCTACCCCTTTTTCTTCGAGGTGAGGAGCCCCACACGGGCAAGGCTCATGCACACGATGTGGGAAACGCAAAGTGGGCGTCTCGGCATGCTGTTTGGGTTCACTTTTATTGTATCGGCCTTTTCTTAGGGAGAGGAGATGATGGTGTTACGTTTTTTTTTCTATGTGCGAGTGTGTTTCATGCGTGATGAGGTTTATTTCAGGTTTATTTGTTGTGTTTTAGCTCCCAGACAACTTGCCATGCTCTGTGGGTCTGCAGCCATTGAGCAGCGATGAAAGGAAGGTGGGTCATATGATGTTTGCACCATTACCACCTCTTTCAGTCTTTTTTTTATTTTTTATTGTTTTATTTTTGCTTAAGTGTTCTTCTCTGAATTATGTCATATCAATCTCTCCTCTTTGATTGGCTCGTTTTATTTTGAATATTGTGTTTTCTCTGCAGCACTGCGCCGTAGAATTTGAAGTCATGGCTTATTGCGCCAAGGACCAGGATGAAAAAATCCAGAAACGGTGGTGCCAAACGGCAGATTTGTGCATTCTTGACTAGCTTGTGTCTCTTGAATCGGACAATGATATTTTTCTGGTTTCCCTTTTTCTTCCCCGTTTCCAGGAGCTCGGTGCGCATGGCAATCCGTAAGGTGCAATATGCTCCAGAACAGGAAGGGCCCGGCCCAATGGCGGAGACCACCCAGGACTTTGTCATGTCCAACAAGCCCCTAAATGTGGAGGCCAGCCTTGGAAAGAAGGTGGGCTTTTCCTTCAGGTTAGACAATCACAGAGAGGTACACGTTGGGAGGGAAACAATCACCCGGATGCTAGTAGACCTATTTTAATAAATTACTCGTAATGTTTCTGCAGACATTTTACCATGGGGAAACAATCAGTGTTCAGGTGAACATCAACAACAACTCCAACAAAGCAGTGAAGAATGTCATTATTTCAGGTGGGTTTGGTAAATGTTACAGATGCACAGTGGGTGGGTTACCGACGAACAGCGACAATTTATCCCAAATCCTGCTTTGTTAAATGCCCCGTTTAATGCAATTTATATTGAAATTTTCCCCTGACAATACAGCAAAAGTAAATTCTTGTTGGCCTTCTGATACAAACATAAGGCTCTGGGGAGGAAGATCTTTATAACACAGTAAAACCATGTTGTCACCTAGAAATTCATCTGCTTCTCATGCACAGATATTCACCTGTCTCCTAATGCTGTTTTTTGTTTGACAGTGGAGCAGGTGGCCAATGTGGTGCTATACACCAACGACAGCTACAGTCAGACTGTGGCGACTGAGGATACATCGTGAGTACCAGTCAGTCGATCAATAAATCCATCCAGTAAAAATTGCAACAAGGCCTGCTCCATTTTCAGGCACACGGAAATGTCTGCATCTGTCAAAAACACTGAATTTATTCTTCAAACTCCTGAGAAAATCAAAAGGGGATAAAACTTGGGTTTGTTTTTACAATGATTATATGAAGACCTGCATTTTTTATTTTTCAAAAAAGAACATAGGCAAGGATGCAATATGACATAGGCATTATTTTATGGTTCGTTATTTTTGGTGTTTGGCTGATTGTGCAAATCTACTGATTAATTTATTAGATAGATATAAATCACCGGAGATCTCGCAGTAAGGGTAATCTGCTCACCGGTGAACCAAGCAGTCAGCAATGATGGGTAAAATCCACACTGCACCCACCTTTTTGAAGCCAGAGATCCAATGCGTAGTGTTGTTTTGGCACAGGGACACGGTGGCTGCCGGTGCCAGCATGACGAAAACGTACACCATCCTGCCCCTGCTGTCCAGAAACCGAGACAAGCGGGGCATCGCGCTTGACGGAAAGCTGAAACATGAGGACACCAACCTTGCCTCCTCCAGCATGTGAGTCGCTGGTCAGAGCCACTAGATGGAGCAGCGGACAATGGGAGGATATCAGATACTAAGTACTGCCGGTGTCAGATCAAAGGTAGTTTTGAGTAGAGATTTTATCATGCAGCAGCGTCCTTGGGGTAGGCACCTGGTAAAGTTTAAGCCAGTTATTGGATATCTCAATAGACTTTATTTTCCGTAATTTCCCCATGGGGGATAAATAAAGTGCCCATCTATCTATTTGTACTGCAGAATTAAAGAGGGGGTGCTGAAAGAGGTGCTGGGGATCCTGGTGTCCTACAAGGTGGTGGTGAAGCTGGTCGTTGGCGGGTCAGTTTGTCGACATGCACGTTTGTTTGTTTGCCTGCATGTGTAAATGGGAAAGTGTGTTGGTTGGGGCATCAGCATGTGTTTGAGAGTTTTTGAGGGCCGTGCCTCAGATCTAGGGGGGTATTGGTGTTTTGGTCCATGTAAGGTGTGTATTTGGGGGGGCAGAAAGCAAGGATGAGTGTATGTGTTTGTGTGTATGTAGTACAGGTCATGCAGGGGGTGAGATTCTGATGTCTGATCTGATAATCCAATAATGTTTCCAATATTTGGTTTTGCAGGATGTTTGGATCCAGGTAAGAAGATTTTCAGCTCAGCACGGATACACATCCGGATTTGGGGATTCACTGTGTCAAAGGCAGCAGAGATAGCTAGGGTTATTACTGCAAATGAAATGCAGAAACAAGCTGTGTTGGAAATGTGTTGGAAACATTTCCCAGACGACCATTTCTAGTTCTTGCTATGGTAAGAAGTTTTGTGGATGAATATACAGGATTGCTATTCTTCAAGAAATGAGTTTCTGGTGGAAAGATTTTTTTTTATTTGTCAGCAAAACGTTATATTTAACTGCTATGCTATAAATGCTTACTGTTACGCAATGATATAGATATCTGTGATTGAACATCTATGTTTCAGTGACGTTAAAGTGGAGCTGCCTTTTCAGCTGATGCACCCCAAACCTGACTTAGGTACTGTACAGTTTAAACAGGCGCGTGTGTCTGTGTGTGTCATGATTATTTGTCTGTGTGTGTGTGTCATGTTTATTTGCGTGTGCCTGTGCGTGTGCGTGTCCAGTATATGGAAAGGTCTTGACTCATGTTTTCTTCCTTTTTCATGTCTTGAATTATGCAGAGAAAGAAAGGTAAGAACTTCTGTTGCCATCGCTCCTGTCTATCACTAGGAGAGGAACCATCACCACTGTGAGGGAGAGTTGTTTTATGATACAAGGTGCACGTTATCTGAGAAAACCTTGGTGAAAGGCAAGACATAACCGACCATATTTGTCTATGGCCAGTTTTTTTTTTTTTTTTGGTGGCAGCTTAAAGCTTCTCTTGCATTACGATCTCCTGCTTTATAAGAACAGAATGGTTACACTGAGATAGACATCCAAGTTTTATGTGCTGATGATTTTCTTTTTTCTTTACATGTTACGTTTTATCCATTTGCCTTCCTGTGCTCTGTCGTTATTATGACGTAAACAATGGAATGTGAGGCAGACTGGATTGATTTCCACGGGTACTGATGCCAACGTTTGTGTCTCTGCCCTGGGGACAGCGAGCAGGACGAGGACTTGGACTTGGAGGACAACCCTAAGGGGCCAGCTGACGAGGAGGAGGAGGCCGAAGCGTGATAGAGCCTGGGGCGCGTGGGGCAAGCACGTCTTCAGCAACGAAACTCCAAACATCATGGCTGGGACTGCAGGAGCCCCCCCCCACAGAGGGTCGAAATGTGGCCCAAGGGTACGCAGAGGACCAACTGGGTGGAGAGAGAGAGACGGGTGGTTTTTGCAGCGCAGGAGAAGGTAGCTGAGCCTATGGCTCACGGTAGCTAGCCGATCATCACCTGGGGCTGCACGTTAAAGAAGAGTTACATTTTTAATGTGTTGACAGTTCATTAGCGCCTGCATGTTTTCACATTGATATCTGTTAAAGTAGGATAAAGCTGACCCAGATCTAGTCGTTGTCACAGTATGTTAGCAACGTTCCTTTTGTTTTCTCGACGTTTCACGACAGAAGGATTCTTTACCGAATGTTGTCAAGTAAAGGAGGTATCCACTTAACATTTTTTTGTTGTCGTTTAAAAAAAGCTTCACAATAAAAAGGTTTTTGAGCGGGCCAGGTTTTGGACCTGAGGCTGGAATTTTGTTGGAACCTGTTCGGGGGGGTTGAGGCATCATTATCTTTCTGCTCTCTGCTCTCTATTGTAAATCACTTTACCTGGCAAGGGCACCAGAGACCATAGTCTCATGGAGTCATAGTATAAAGAGTCTCATGGAGTCATAGTATAAAGAGTCTCATGGAGTCATAGTATAAATATCAATAACAAACCACATCAGAGAATATCACTCTGCAGTCTTGGGCCATACCCTTCCACGTTTTATTTTAGAATCAACGAACAATGTACAGAGCAAAAATAAAACATTTAAATAAAATACTTAAAAATCTAACTATAAACTGAGACAGACAGTTGCAAATTTGGAATGGTCTAGCCTTGGTTCTTTCAAGCTATATGAGTTGGAATATTAATGGCGTCAAAGGCCACATGAAGACCTCTCTTAGTCTCACTTTCCCCATTATAATCAGGGTGCTAAGGTGGCATTTGTGGTAGGGAAGTGCGTGTTGCCAAAGTAGAAAAACCACAGGTACATTCCCAGCTCCAACCGTCACAGATCCAAAACTGTACAATCCTAATAATTTTACTTGTCTACAAAATCTGTACAATCCTTCATTTCTGTTAGTGTGAGTTTCTCTCCAAATCTGTTAGTAGCAAAATAAGAAACCTGACCATGCCAAAATAATTTTACTTATTTATTATGATTGCATAAATCCTTTAAGAAGAGTTTCTCATAGACAAATATTAAGATTATTTTCTCCTCTTTCAATATAGGTCAAAACTAGCTTCCGCAAGCGTGAGAAATGAATTATTAAATCTTCAGCTCAATGGAAAGGACATGTCTTGCGCTTGAATGGGCCGGAAATTAATTTGAATTTGCATGAAGTCAAAATTCAGTTTTGGTAAATCTATCTAAAATCTAATTTAAAAAATAGCCAACTTTGAAAAGAAACAAAATGTGAATAACAAAAACAAATAGTTTATTTTAAAATGCCGATAAATGTTAGCTAGGTAATCCAAACTAATACATTATTTGTTTAGCTAGCAAAATATATAGCCACTATGATATGTTATTTTCTCGTCGCAAAGATCTGGGTCTGTAAGCTGTTAAATGCACAGAATTAATGTACAAATTTGAGCGAATTCCGTGGCACCACCTGTGCCCATGCAGTCGGATGGACGTGGCAGATCTACGCGGTAGCTACACGACGCGAAGGTAAGTTTACGCACACAGTTCATCTAGGATTAACCGCATGGAAAACAGTAATGATGAAGGCACAACTTTATTCCAAGATAAATTTGACTTGGGGAACAAAGTAATGTGAGGTTATTGTACTAAAGGCTAATTGCTAGTCAGGCAGTGAAGGGGAAGGGTCTTGCTCAGGGTGGCACTGCCCTTTTTCTTCTCACTGGTTGTGAGAGGAATCTACAGGTGCCGGTGTCGGTGCAAGGTATTTATGTAGGGTTTGGTTCAGGTGTGGAGGATGACGTTGGTGTGGTGGTAGGTGACGGCGTAGACGGCTCCGGCAAATGGCCCCAGCTGTACTCTCCCTCCACAGGCGGAGTGTAGTCTCGGAGCATGGGTGGGTCGCAGCTGTCGGGGTACAGCAGGAAGCCGCTGAAGGTGCTGCTGCACTCACTGCTGGCGTACATGCCGTTGCTGGTGCTGTCCCGCACCTGCATCCACACCCGGTCACCCAAACTCAGGTGAAGCACCACCTGCTGCGAGGTTGTGCCCAAGTCGGTGACCTCCGTGCTCTTCACAACAGGCAAGAAGTTACGAAACAGTCCCACCTTCAGGGGCTTCAAGGAGACAGCCAGGTGGTAGCTGAAGACGTATGTGGCATTGATAGGTGCTGTATAGATGCCGGTTTCAGGATTGTAGTTACCCGGCCTGTTGTAGATCACTTGTGTGAATGGCACTGGTAAATTAGGGGCAGGGTAGAGGGAGCCCAGTGTAGCGGAGAAGGCCGACTGTATGGTGGGAGAGCATGGCCCAGGGTCTCCTGTCATGCCCAGGTCTCCCTTCTCCCCCTTTTCCCCATTTATTCCAGGGTCACCCTGGATGCCCTGTAGCCCTTGTTCACCCTTATGTCCTGGTGGCCCCGGCTGTCCGTCTGTCCCATTGATCCCATCCTTACATTCGCACTCCCCCTCTGGCCCCTGATCCCCTTTCTGCCCGTCAGCCCCTGCTGCACCTGGTGGACCCATGGGACCTAGGTCACCTTTCTCCCCCTCGGCCCCAGGTGGTCCTGCTTCCCCTGGCAGCCCCCTTGCCCCTGTTGGTCCAGGCAGCCCAGGTTCTCCAGGTGCGCTTGGGATGGTCTCACACTTGTCCGGGCACTGGCCAGGTTCACCCTGGGGCCCCAGAGGGCCTGGAGGCCCTTCTAAACCAAGGTCTCCTTTGTCCCCTGAAAACATGGACCAGCGGAGAGGAGAAAGTCAGTGAAAGACATGCATTACTCCTAAAACACAGATTTCCCTCATTTAACAACTATAGTTTTTTCAAACTCACCCTTGAAGCCACGTTCTCCCTTTGGTCCAGAAAATCCATGCAGTCCAGGATTTCCCTTTTCTCCATCATCCCCCTTCTGTCCTGGGTTAGAAGACAAAAAGATGTCTATTATAAAATACAAACTTTGGAATTTCAAATATTTTTGCTAAAGCAATATTCTTCTCTATGAAAAATGAAATTAATTCTGAAATAAATCCGTATTAAAAAGCATGGATGGCTGTGCCATCAGAATAATAATGATTAACAGTAGTGTCGCTGCACTCCAGCACTGACATACTGAGTTGCATAGTTACCCTTGAGGCCCATTCGGCCCATAAAGCCAGGCGGGCCTCGGAACCCAGTAAATCCTCTTCGACCCGGACTGCCAGGGCTCCCTGAAACGGTCAAGGGGGGCTTGTTCAAAGGTTTAGCAAAGGGGCTGATTCACAGGTCATGTTTCAATCAATGAAAATCTACATTGGCCCTGGGCATACTTCACTGGAAAACATCAGTCCCATTATACGTGCCAAATTGTATTCCGTTTTATCGTTTGGTAAATAAATTACTATGGCACCTACCGTGTTTTATTCCACTGTGTGACAGCGTATTATTTGCATTTTGTTTTCACTAAATGTATGATGTCATGCAAGCTTCGCTTGTTGCTCTGGATAAGGAGAACAAACCTAAGTGTGAAGGTGAGAAAACAAACACTAAATAGGTTTAACTGACCTGGCAGGCCCCTCTCTCCGTGGTCTCCCTTGGGTCCGATCGTACCCTTGCATTGCGAGCAAATGCAGAACCAGGGCACACTCTCGATGGGTGGAGGCACCGGGGCCTCCAGCAGCATCTGGCAGTACGAGGGATCGGGCTCCGGACTAAACGGCAATGAGCGCCTGACTGGGGTCTCGTCGGGATGTCTGGCATAGAGAGGGGGCGCGTCCAGCGGGAAGCCAGGGTGTGGTGGAAGCTCTAAACCTCCGGGAGGGGGATCTGGGAATGATTGATTCCATAAGGGATGGGGAGGGGAGGAGGTTTTCGGTTCAGGCATAGTCATGGATACATAGAGTGAGGGCCAAACCAACAGTCCCAGCAGGGTCCACAGTGTCCTCATGATCTGGAGGAGAATGGAGAGCCTAAATTAACAGTCTGAGGGTTAGCCTTTCTGCCTGAAATCTGTGTCATGCATGTCCCATGTCACTGAAACCCGTCATGCTAACACTATGTGCATGCACGCACACGCACAAAAGACCAAACATGCGATTCCAAGACCCAACTCTCCACACAACATACACTCACAGCAATATAGCAAGAACGTTGAATTATTAAGTGGTGGGTAAAGATCTGGAAATAAAATAACGATTCCATTGATCTTTCTGGGGTTATACTGTACTATAAAAGCAATCCTCCGTTGGTTCCACAATTATTTTGTAGCAGATTTTTTTTTACGTTATACTCTTTATTTACAGAGATCATCCCTGGGTTATACTAATAGTTTGTAGCAATATTCTCAATGTTAATCTGGGTTTTTTCAGAGGAAACTGACTGATGCCAAGCACATTAAAAACCAAATTACTTATCATACTGGTCACAATTACTATGAAAATCTCAAATAAAAAATTTAAACGTCATACACTGTAGTACCCAAAAACTAAAAAATTAATTTTCAAACAGCAACATTTTTATGCCATTTTACAACAGCCCACATAATGACCACTTTAATGCCTTCATATTAAAAGCCTTTCACTATCTAAAGCACTCTCAACCTCAACATAGCTCTGGCATCTCTCTTTACTCTTCAGTACAATCATTCAAAATCCGATTCTTCGCTCTCTACTCTCTGCTAAGCTGGCCAAATGTTCTTCACAACACCTCCCCTTTCCAAGGGACTCTATCCACTACCTCTTGCAGTGCTTGACAATTTCAGCAAGCAAAATGTGTGTATCCATCTGTGACAGGGCACCCAACTGAAATAATTGCACTCACCGGTCCGGTTATGCTTCGAACCGTCGCCTACAAGACTAGATCTTCTTGTAATAAACACCTGGGCTGGGGACCTGGTCAATTTATAAGCCTCCCTCAAACGTCCCTCAGCAACTCAACTCACACCCTCTTGCCCCCATAACAAAGCAGGAGAGGCAGGTAAATGATACCTTATTGTACAGCAGATACAGAACAGGGGCTTCTGCTTGTTCCATTAAGGCATGTAAGATGACCTCATTAGCATTTCTCATCATAGCCCAGGAAATAATAATAAAAATAATGGGGTCATTCTCTAGTTTCGGACCTTAAAACTGTTGAGCTGATCCAGAGATAACGGCCTATGACTGAAAATTGATACTGATGGGATTGCTGGTGTTATAACTGAGTTCTGGAGGTAAAGGTGCTAACCTGGCCTATTTCTGGTCCTGTATCTCTCAGGGAGTTGCTCTCTCCATTGCGACAAACCCCTGAAAGGTCCCAAACATTCAAATAGATCTGGAAATTTAGAAACACACCATTTTTAAGGGCAATTGGGGAATTTTTTGAACAGATCTTTGGAATTCTTTGTGGTGCTTGAGTTATTTGTCTATTGATTAATCCAGAGCAGATTAATAGCAATTGTACTAGTAGTTAATTGTATTGATTTTTGTTAAATGGGGTGGCATATCATACTCTGACTGGCATTGTGCTACATCTGTGTTTTTCCAATAAAACAATTGTCCCTCAAACTCCAGCCAGCCTCTGACACTTCCCCATTCAAGGACCAACACCTAAACAACCCAACTGTAGCATCCAGACCTTGGCACCAGGACACCTCACAACAGACCACCTCTCTGACACACAGATGATTCTCTTTCCAGAGGACGCGGTCCAACACAAAGTGTCCTGGGGCCAGCCCCACCTTACTCTAAAGCTTCCTGGCCTGGGAACATAAAACCTCCCCATTCATCAACTTCCATAAGAAATCAAACACAGATAATGAAACCTGATCCGCAGAGACAAGGTCCCGGAACAATAGGATCATAGAGAATAAACGGTAACACCTCATAAATGTCCTCGTTTCCACAATATTAGACACAGCTATTTTCCCAGTTGCCCGTTTGAGCATATAGAGTTTAATGTTCTCATATTTATTCTCTAATGTTATGTATCAGAATTGAACTATTTTCAAGAGTTTTGCATTTCCAAATCTAGAGAAATTAGGTCCCTCACAAACATCTAAATGAAACATGCAGATATAAAGTGATTAAATGTAGATCATGTCCAAAGAGGACCCTTACTTTTTGTTGGAGGGAATAGATACCCCATACATATTTTGTGCATTCCTTCACAAGGAGTGAAATCTGACTCTCTACTATGCAGCTTGGTATTCCTGGTCTCAGGCGTTAGCTTGTGCTTTGTCCTATAAACAAAAGTTTAAAATGTAAACATTTAAACGAAGTATTGTTCACTATTATTTGAATTTTGTTTTTATTTAAATGTTTTTTAAAATTATTTAAATAACTGTCATCAATAAGATCTCTGAGCCAGCTTCCATCCCACGTTTCAGATTTATTTACAGAATTATGGATACCATGGTTTGTGCGCTTCAAAGCCATGTAACCTATTGAGACGAACCCCAGCCGACATGGAAAAAAAACAAAAAACCTGTTGGTCTACCTGTTGATGTCTGTTGCTAAATAAAAGACTAAAAAGGTAATTTAATTTCTCAAAGGGGAAAACGAGAAGTGCTTTGAAGTATTATTTCAGCACTTGGCAAGTGTAATTTCCTTGCCATTGTATTTACCAATTTCCATGCAATCAAAAAATTTACAATTTTCTAACCGAACCAAAATGAACAAAAGATCATATTTAAATACATAAAATATTTAAGTCATATCACTGATGAATATGACGGCAGATTACATTTCTAGGGATGTACGCACATTACGCAAGTTGAAAATCAGTAATCATGTAGTTGTCCGCTACTATGGTCCTGTAGATTTACCACGATTTGCTATTCAAGAGTAGTTTTGGTATGTTTTTTGGAAAAGTTTTTTTTACATTTTTTTTATTCCTCAATAATGATTACTGTGGCAAAAAAAAAAAATATCTTAAGATGCGTTCGATAGCCTGGCTATTGGTTTTGAAATGATCTTTTCGGGCCTACGGAACTTTTATTGAAACAGGAAAAAGACGTAAAATCGTCCTCCCGGGCGGCCCGGTTAGAACAAGGGTAGATTACACTATGAGCTAGAGTTCGCCGGTTCGACTCAGGGTCCTGGTAAGGAGTGGTACGGAGGTCATTATAAGCGCACCCAAAGAGGGTGTCAGGCCAATGTAAGTCATGCTCTCCACCAAATAACGAATGGTCAGGCGAACGTAAAGTAAAACGTATTATATTTAGTTTTTCGATGTATCTCATTGTATCTTTCAAGACGATTTCATACTGCACTTTATACAATTTACTTCAACCGGTAAATATGTCAAACCGATACAGTGGGGACGCCTGGAAACTTATCGAGGGTCACTTAATAGAAAACACGCCATTTTATATATAAATTTTATGTATTAAAGATGCAAAAATGTACAACACAAACTAAAACCTCAAATTGTTTAAAGGGTCCATCTTTTAAAAATGTAACCTTCTGTTATACAACTATGCAACTGTCAATCTGTGCCTTTGTATGACCACAAATTACGTGTTTTGCAATTGCCCTTGTTATCTTGTTAACCTACGTGTCGTGAGTAGTTTTTTTCCCCCTCAGTTGGCAGAACTACATGACTGCTGATGCACAACACACTGATTAACTTTAATGAGCTCGTCAACGGCAGCTGGATTGTTGAAGGACAAGTTTGTTTTTTGGTAGAAGCTAGAGATACGGGTATTTGTTTTATACTTCATTCTGTGGCGTTTCCCAATCAGTACGGCGCTTCTCTTCTAAATCCCTACCATGGGAGAGACTGCGGACAATACAAAAATGTATTGTGCTGCAGTCGTACGAAGCAGGGAATTTTTTTTTACACTCAAGGATGGTCCTTACTCGGGTTGCATCGTTCAAGGTTCATCCTTATTGTTTTGGTGGAAGTTGTCATTAGGCGCTGATTCAAGGATCAATATTGCATTTTCGTAACATGGTCAGAGAAAATGCGGACACTGGACCAACACTGTGCGAGACATCTCTCCTTTCCCTTGCAAACTAAACACGGTGTTTACACAAAGAAACGCATGTAGTTTATTTTTATTTTATTTTTTTAATAAGTGGTATTAAATTAATTAACTAAAAAACGATTTAGCAGCCATCCACGCATGGAGTCGATGAAAAGCTTACATTCTGAGCGTAAGACGCCTCGGAGATACGCCAGTTAAACAAGTTTTCTTTTCTTTTTAGCGACTAAACTTCTCCTTTAGTCTAAAGAGAGGTCCGAAAAAACCTTGTATGTCAGGACAGTAATTTACGATCACCCTGTGTGCAGGATTTCCGTTTGGTAAACAATAACAATGACATGGTCAATTTCACAGTATATTACGCAATAGTTAATAATCCCTAAATTTATATACGTATTTCTTGATTAATGTTTATTTTTCCCAAAAACAAAAAGGTCTTCTAAAATTGAAAATTTATTTCAACACATTTCAAGGTTCAGAAAACATGTTTAGTTTCAAAATGATGTCCTACTAAAACTTAAAAGAACAACAATCTCTTGGATGATTGAGAACAGGAGTGCCAAAACCATGACCTGTGGATCAAATTTGGTTCACTACGAGGCTTGGTTTGGCCTGCCAGAGGTGTGCACTCAGAAGGTGCATTTTACATTTACATTTTAGATTTTAGTAATATAGCAGAGGCTCTTATCCAGAGCAACATACAAAAGTGCCGTCGTTTAGGGGTTAACGTGCAATAACGGATACTGAGCTACCATGCCCAATTGGCAAGTCCTGAAGGTAGGTACAAAGACAAATGCCACAATGGAGATAACATACAAAGCAATTACAAACAAGCAATGCAATCAAGATCAAATTCAAGGATTAGCAGTCATTTCCAGGGGAGGAGGGGGGTGTTCAGGATTATGGTGTGAGGTTGTAAGGTGTTGTTGGAAGCGGCACATTTTCAATTTCCTCTTGAAGGCGGTAGATCTGATCGTCTGACTGTCTTAGGCAGGGTGTTCCATCATTTGGGTGCTTGTGATGAAAAAGTTGACTGGTTGATATAAGTATGACAGTAATCACTCAGCTATGCATTAAAAAAAAAATTAGTAACTCGTATTGCTAAATATTTTGGCCTCACTAGATTCAATATTGAGAATGAATTTTGGCCGTTAAAGCCCAAAACATTGCTCACCCCTGATCTAGTGTCTATTGCACCTCATACTCAGACAAATGTTATTATTATTTCATTATTATTTCTTATTTAATTCATGGCAGCTGTCAATTTTAAACATCTACATGTCCGGCAAGTCAATTACAATTTCAAAAACCTTATAAATTACAATAATTAATTAAACGAGAGCATACAACATGTGTGTGGTTCCTTCCCAATGGCTAAACAAAAGTCCTCTCACACCTCTTACAGGACCCATGGCCTCTTGCTCTTGGTAACTGATTCATGATCTCCTGTCTGAGAATTTTGGTGATGCCACACAAGTACGTGCAGCTATGCCACCTGGTGGACACCAAGGTATAGAGGTTGGACTCCAGCCAGTGGTCTTGTAAAACAAGTGGAAAGTCTACTAGATGCAAGTTGTAGGCAAGATATGTGCCTGGATCAGGAGCTAAGTTGAGTGAATTTGACTGATGTTGTAGAGAACAAGCCTGTATGACCTGGGGCCTTGTTTATAGAACAATCTCACACACAAATTCCCCAGATCAGGCTAACAAACTTCTTCTTGTGGCCGAGCAGCTGAATTGCAGGCCTGACAGAGTTATGTGATCTGCATTTCATATTGAAATAGTATAAAGACAGTATTAAGAAAGTTTAAAGGCGACAGAAATGTGTGAAATATACTGGGAGGAAAAAAGTCAAAACAAAATCAATACAGGAGCGGAGGTCAGTATAACGGTCAGAAAGGCTATGAAACCAAATCAGGGCATACCATTAATGTAGATTCAACTAACGTTAATTTTTGAGCAATACACTAAGGTACAATAATAACATATTCAATACAGTCAATACGGGAGTTTCAAAATTTCTAAAATGCCATGATGTGGTTTCGACCAACCTGGTACTATTACCACCAATATATATATATATATATATATATATATATATATTTACAGATATATTTCTATAAGTATATTTACAGATTTCATGGTTTATGTGATAGTTTTTAAGACATAAATACACAGAAGATACCGCTAAACCAGCAGCCACCTGACGCGTGTGTGTAGAATGTGCATGAGATTGGGGTTGGCGTAAGTAGAGTGGACATCCTGGTTGGACAGAGAGTTCAGACTGTGGACTCTCAGTCAACATCTGAAGTTAGTCATTAACACAGTTTAAATACAACATCTGCCACTTCTCTAGGTTCATCTTTCAAGATGTAAGTACAATAACATTTTATCTTTCTGAACTTCTGTGTGTGTATACTTTTGTATACTTTGTCTCCTTGTTTAAAAAAAAGTTATAAAAGTCTGTATTTTACCGAACGATATCTCTTTTTAAACGACGGATTTAACAACCCTGTCTTGTCTAGTGATGCCAACTCAGACCATAAGATACATTATATTATATTATTTCACTCAGCATAAAGTTTTTTTAAAATAAATTACTAATCTTATAAAAGCAAATTTAAACATGCACTTTTAAAACCAATGGATTAACAACTATTTAAAAATAAGATAAACAGAACAGGCACTACCATAGAAAAATTAAGCTTAACCCACTGTAGAATAAATATGCCATCTATATTCTTTAACTTGCTCTTCTCTAGACATTGAGGAAAATTATGTGTTCTAAATTTCGACTTTCGCGTACATCAAATTCAAAATTTGTTGATTTAAAATGAATCTGAATGTTAACTACAAGTCTCATTAAAAAATTACAAACATTTTGGCAGAAACTCTGTTTTGAACCAAGAACATGCTGCTGTTTTCTACACTCAATAAATCACGCACTCAATAGTCAATCTCAGAATATGATATGATAACATTGCATTGCTTGCAGCATCTCTTGAAGTCATGGGAAGGGTGTTTCTCCGGGTCTCCCTGCTGGTTGTTCTATGGTCAACAGGTGCCATCAGTAGCTCAGGTAGGCCTGCAGCCCTTATGAACAAGGAGCGGATATTTATGCATGAATTTAGGACGTGGTTCTTTCTCCATGTTTCTTTCCTTTCTGGTAACCGTGGTAAAGCACAGTGGAATGAATCTCAGAGTGCACACAGTTGTCAGTATTGTAATTCCAGATCCTTGGCTTCCACCAAGTGTTTTACAGCGGCCCTCAGGCAAACATGGTCTTGCGGGCTAAGCGTGCCAACAGCTTTCTGGAGGAGCTCAAACCCCCATCGAAGGAACGTGAGTGTGTAGAAGAGATTTGTGACTTCGAGGAAGCCCGTGAGATCTTCCAGACCAGGGAAGCTACGGTGAGGCCAGTTTTCCCATGATGGACGTTTCTGACAAAGTCGCGATGCAAAAAGAAGCCCGTACACTTATTACATCTGACACACAGACCGATTGCCTTGGTCTCTTTTTCATAGATGGAGTTCTGGACTGTGTACAGAGGTATGTGTTGATTGTGTGTGAATGGTACAGGTATTGTTGTATGTTTGTTTGGTGATGGTATGTGTTGTATGTGTCCATATACAACATGTATGTGTGGTGCTTGTGAATGGTACAGGTATGTGTTCTATGTGTC
This sequence comes from Hiodon alosoides, assembly GCA_025775065.1. Taxonomy (NCBI): domain Eukaryota; kingdom Metazoa; phylum Chordata; class Actinopteri; order Hiodontiformes; family Hiodontidae; genus Hiodon; species Hiodon alosoides. The sequence continues at coordinate 10,403 of JAOYSI010009480.1, read as the reverse complement.
CGTATGATACATGTGTGTCTGGTACGGGTTTGTGTTGTGTGTGTGTGTGTGAATGGTACTGGTATGTGTTATGTATGTCTGTTTGTTCATATGTTATTTTTCAGTATATGTTGCATTGGGGTCCAGTAAGTTGGGTTCTCACTGTGATTCTGGGTCTTCCTCAGATGGGAATCAGTGTGAGCCCAATCCTTGTCTAAACGGAGTCTGTGTGGACGAGTTTCAGGCCTATTCTTGCAAGTGCATACCAGGATTCGAAGGGAAACTTTGCAATTTCAGTGAGCATGCCCTCTGTGTGTCCAGTAACTTTTAACGTTTAAGAGATAATTTGTTGGGGTGATTGCATTGGCCATGACAGGTTGGTTTGTTTTTTGTGACTGTGATGTGCTGCGTTCAGACAGCACAGCCTCAAACTGCTCGAAGGACAATGGCGACTGTGACCACGGGTGCCATGAAAGCAAGGATGGTTTGAGTCGTACATGCAGCTGTCTCAGTGGCTACAGCCTCCAGGAAAACTCCAGAAACTGTCTCAGCTCAGGTAGGAAATTGTCCTCTTCTGATCTCCTGGCATGGCTGGATGTAAATATATAATACACGTAAATGCAGGTAGACTGAATTATAATTGGGTGAGGATTACAGGGGTGACATGCAGATTAGGAAGGAGTTTAAGGCTGAAATGCATGGAGGGTATGGTAGGTGTATCTTTTCCTGTGTACGTCTGTGTATATATGTATCCTTTAATGTGTCTGGGTGTGTGCTCATGTCTCCACAGTGAACTTTGCCTGTGGACAGGTGATCCTGACGAAACCCATTACGGTGCTGAGACCATTTGTGGTCGGGGGACAGATAGGTAAAAAGGGAGAGAGCCCCTGGCAGGTACACCCCTCTCACTCACATAATTAATTTTAGGAGGTTTTACCTAGTACAGACATGTGACTGTGGAGTGTGTGCCGGTGTGTAAACATTGTTCTGTGTCTTCCTGAGGCTCTTATCCTGAACAAAAAAGGAAGGTTGCACTGTGGTGGCGTGCTGATTGCTGAGTCTTGGGTACTCACATCTGCCCACTGTTTGGAAGAAGGCTCTCCCTACAGTGTGAGACTGGGTTCGTTACTTTGCCTTGCCTCGCCCTATAACTCTGCTGTGTGCTGCTGAGGAAGTAATGTGCAATACTGTGCCTTTGCTCAAATTTAGGCTGTAGTGTTGCCACACTCTTTGTCTATAACGGCTGCTACAATTATTCAAATACTGACACACATAGAAATACACATAGCTTCACTATAGTATATATGGTTACACCCACCAAAAGCACAAAAATTTAATTTTCTGCCGCTCACGCAAAACAGATGTCATTATAAACTCCCAACATCTGGTTAAGTTCAATACGTGCCATTTATAGAAGCCCCAAGCTACATCAAACAAACATAACTATGCCATAAAGAAAGTGTACAAATGACCTCAGAGGAAAATGACTGAACACATCCATGGAGAGGGCTTTGAGCACTACTTTCTGTTATGTCCTGACAGGAGATTATGAGCGCTTTAAGATGGAGGACACGGAGGTGACGCTTCCTGTGACACAGTTCATCTCGCATCCAGAGTACAACACAAACACAGAGGACAATGACATTGCAATGCTAAGGCTGGCCTCACCGGTGCAATATACACAGTACATTGTCCCTGTATGTCTGCCCAGTCGCGATCTGGCAGAGCACGTGCTCCTCAAGAATGGCACAGAAACCATAGTGACGGGCTGGGGCAAGGAGAAGGAGACCAGCAAGCACCTTAGCTCAGCCCTCAACTTCATCAAAGTCCCCTTGGTGGAGCATGCAGAGTGCGCTTCAGCCATGGTCAATAACGTCACCCAGAACATGCTATGTGCCGGCCGGCTGGGCCACCAAGAGGACGCCTGCAAGGGCGACAGTGGCGGCCCCATGGTTACCAAGTTCCGCAAAACCTGGTTCCTGATAGGCCTGGTGTCTTGGGGCGAGGGCTGTGGACGCATGGATAAGTTTGGCATATACACCAAGGTATCCAACTATCTGGAGTGGATCCAGAGCGTCCAAAGCACAAGCAGGCCTACCTAGCTCCTTGTGCCTAGCAAGAGTGGAGAATACCCCCATATGTGTCCCACAAAGTACAGACATAAACCACTTTGTAAAATAAACAAACACTGGAAAAAACTGTCACTGGCTTTTCTTTTTTCAGGTATGCTAAGTGTGGCTTCAGCTGACAACTCTACTCGCATTGGATAGAATTCAGTGTTGAGGAGAACTAGAATTATTATTTTTAAATGTAAGACGTTCTGTTTTTGGAAGAAGAAAAACAGACAGATGAATGCAAGCACTAACAAACCACTATCGTAAATGTATGTATTTACTAAGTGGATAATAATTATTTATTTGTGATTTAGTGAAGAACTTCAGTTTTAAAAAGCATTCATTGTTAATCAAGACACAAAATAATTTAACTTTAAAGTTAAAGTCACTTTCAATTTGGACATTCGCCAGAAATTCGGATATTCAGTCTTCCTTTTTTCCTCGCAAACATCTAGTAATTATGATCAGTGTTTATTAAGTGTTTATTAATTAACTACATGCATACATTTTAATAAAGACGTGAATGGTTTATATAGATTAAAATTAAACTGCTAAAGCCTGTTGCAAAAATGTAATCAATCAACCACAAGACGATTTAGGTCAAAAGTAATCACAATAAATTATGTTAAACAATGGAACCCCTATTGCACTTTTGCCTCGGCCTCTTTTTAAAAATATATTTATGGACAGTTTAATTTATACGAGATGTGGCTAATAATTTTTAATAAATTAAAATATATATTAACTACTTAATAAAATACATGTTGATAATTGCATGAAGGAATCATCAATACTGATCATAAATACTAGACGTTAGCGAAGATTGACTGTTTGAATGTCCGGCGAATGTCCTTACTGAAACTAACTGCAACTTGGTGGGCTAAAGTCGGTTCCACCCAGTGTATTCAAGATATAACAGTGGAGTTACAATGGCGGGCAGGTTAGAAGCCTGACCAATAGGCTGTACAGTAGTTAGCATGGACCCCGAAGCTAATAGGGTTAGGTATTTGAAGAAACGTTTTAAAACCAGCGTTTACTTAAAAAGGGACTGTTACAATCATCTGAAGTGAATTTTTTTACAACTAAAGTCCCACGAAAATCCCACATGGAAGTCAGTTTGGATAAAATTGACATCATGTGAGGTAGAGAATAAGTGCATTTTATCATTTTCCACCAGATGGCAATGTGCTTAACCACGGGGATAGAGTCCAGGTGGGGAATTCGTGACTTTAAAAAAACAATTTATGACTTTCTAAACCCACGAGATTGACAAAGTACATGTTTTAATGTTCTTACAACAATATGTATATGTGTTTTATGTTGCAAATTTAGGAAGAATAATTCAAAATAATACTATTTGTCAGTATTGGCATCTGACATTTACTTATGTGAAATCTCTATGAAAGGTATTCCATTTGACCGAAAAAGGTATGTCCTATGGATATTTCAAGCATCCTGGGATTATAGGGTAAACTGGAAGTAGGCCTACAGCTTGCATATTAAAAGTATTTCTCCAAGTGGTGTACTAAAAGTATAAACTTTTATATCTGTTTAAGAATTATTGAGTCATAAACATAGCATATGAATAGTGAAGATACCATCTCAAGGATTTTAAGGATTGTCTCTCTCATGTCATGCTAAACGCTCCAAACAGCTGAATAATGATGGTGCAAAGATCAGCTGATGAACCCATTTTCACAGGCATTGTTACTGTATTCATCTACCCAAAATAATGTGTATATATTTAGTCACTAAAATGTACATGGTATTTCATTTTCATTAAATGTGATTCAAAATTTTTAAAATCGACACGTTTTTTAGGTTTGAGCACTGGCCACCGTTACCCAACAATGCTGGGGGCATAGGCCCTAACAACCATGAGGGCGTGACTCAGAGAAACTCGCAGATAAAGCAGTGGGAGGGATTCTCGGTTTTGCTGTTTCATTCTCGCAACATTTCATCAGCCTGGCCATCTCCTTACATAATGGACTCCGATATTGCATCATGCAGATATCTAGCCCTCAAGTTTTCTCTTTGTGGACAGTTTCCTCGCATAGGCCAAATTTTCATTGCCGAAGAAACTTGTAGTTATCACACTCGGAATGGAAAACGAGAACACTGAAGACAAGTCTGGTCCAGCAGCTTGGTTATGTGAATGGAACCCTGATTACCTTAAATTACACACATATGCGTTTGTAACACTGAAGAATAAGGGGTTCCCTGGTGTTGCCTCAGCACATGGGAGTGGGCAGTAGGACCCAGCGAACGACACTCGCACAAAGGAGGTGCAGACTGATGAGGAAGGAGCAAGCGGCGGGCGCAGGGAGACGCCTGAGGGGGACAGAGTGACAGCTGAAGCACAGAGGAGCGGGGCAGAGCGTGGAGGAGGAGTGAACACGGGGATAGAGGTGGAGCCGCGTGGGGAGAGAGGCAGATAAAAAGAGTGCCCAGGAGTGCTGAAAGGAGAGGAGCTTCAGAGAGAAAAGGGGAAACCTTGACTAGCAGAGAGGAGACGCTTGACCCGTCTGCAGCTTTGGTGTCAGACTCAGGGGCTACGTGCTCCTTGTAAGGAAACGGAAAGGGGAGAATTTCATCACATTTTCATAACATTGTTACTGGGCTTGTTTGTGGCTCCTGCTGTGCCTCCCTTCCACTGCACAGAGACACAAGTAAAGATACTCTAATTAAACATAGAGCAGAGGGAAAATCCAGCGATGAGAGGCAAGAGAGAAACTTAGACGCTGAAACGCACCAAGAGAAAATACACTAAAAAGGAGTTGGGGAAGAACATGAGTGGAAGGGAAACCCCCCAGTGAGGGGAAGTGCATCGATTAGCTTGTGTGCAGAAAGTCAGAGATAAGTCATCGGCAGGATTTTGGGGGGAATGGAAGCCTAGCTGAAAGGAAGTGGTCCGGGAGTCGAGCGAAGGAGCAGCTGCAGCCGTGCCTCCGATCTCCTGAACTCAGAACATGCATCCCGGGACAGCGTCGCAGCACAGAGGGGTGCAGTGGGGGCTCCTGCCTCTCCTGCTCGGGCTGCTGGTGTCATCCTGCCTGGGGCAGTCAGAGGAGAGCCAAGAGAACAGCACCCTCAGCATCAACAATCTGGTATGTTTCTCAGCCACACGTCTGCCTCTGCTCCACAGACAGACACACACACGCACGCACACGAAAAGCAGAGACGCGCAAAGCTCAAACGTCCAACAGATACACGTGTCTTTACGTCCCCCTACAATCGACATATGCATTTTGAGATTTGGTCTAAAGTAAGTATTTAGTAATGCTGTATCCAGACCTTGGTAGATAAGTGATGGAGCACATTGACTACCTTGGTGCTTAAATAACAACTAAGCTTAATTAGAACATACGCTTGATATGGACTACTTAGGTATTTAAGCTCTTGAGTTGTCAAATAATAAGTTATTTAAAAAACAATAATATTGGGATGGACAGGACTATAAGTAAATTATTGCATGTGAACTCTCCTCACAAGGGGAGTGGGGGAGGGGGGGCACAATGTATAGAAACACTGACAGTGACAAAAAAAAAAAAATTCTCTGTGTGGTGAAACACTATACCACATGGATGACTTGCAGAATGTGGGAATTTTACAGGATTCTGAGTCTTCAGACATGGCCATGGTCAACCCTCGTATCTCCTGGCTACTCTTCAGACTGAACTCAAACAAAGGAGACAACAGAAGAACGAAACCTCCAAAAAAAGCCTCCAAGGTAAGCGGCTGAGTGGGTCAGGAGAGGCCACATTGCAGGTCATCGAGCATGCAGAATGTATGTATGGTCTAGAGCAGGGATACTCAATCATTGCTGGCTACCAATCAGTAAGTTATCTGATTTATACCTGGAAACACCGGGTGAGATCGTTTTAAATCAAAGTAATGACTCCAATTAAGGAACGAAAAGGCACAGGCACTGTGGCCCATGAGGACCCGGATTGAGTACTGCTGGTCTGGAGCCTTAACGCTTTATCCAGTGGACACGCCTTTACTTCTCACTCTAAATAATTGAAGCGCCTTTTTCTCTGGGCCCTCGCTGTAGTCAGAGGATTTTCACCAGCAGGTATTTGTTTCCGCAGCATGGTCTCCCAGGACCACCTGGGCCTCCAGGCCCCCAGGGTCCCCCGGGGCCCCCAGCCCCCCAACTGGGGCATCAGGAGGAGTTATTACATGAGCTACGTCAAAGACTGAGTGGTAAGGAAGAGCCTGCTAATCAAAGCTCAGAAACAAATTCAGGAAAGACCACTAGGGACTTTTTTTTTTAAAGCAGCTTCCTGTAAATAGAATAATTTATAGAGGAAATACAGCATGTTTATAATAGATTTCACAACACAACCCATATCACATAATGTTTTTGTCATGATGTTCTGCGCACACAAACCAGAGAATCACACACTCTGTTATAGCGTACTTCACACCCAAACCAGTACCCTAGCATATTTCATACAAATCACTGTATAAAAGTGTGCTTCAAACACAAGCCTGAGCATCATAGCGTACTCCACACACAAACCTGAGTGTCGTAGCGTTCTCCACACAGACCTGAGTGTCATAGCGTACTCCATGCAGAGTTTGCTGGCTGTTTGCATTTGGGTATTCCATATCTGCTGATTAACCTGTATAGTGTCCGCATTATGCGAGAGTAGGGAGAAACACGAGGTTGAGTAGAGGTAGTGCCTTTAACTTGCAGAATTCTCTCTGTACTTCTATCGGTAAATGTCTTGATGTCTTTACGTGTCTGAGTTTGTTATGTTTCTGTGTGCGTGTGGCGCACAGACCCATTCTGCTGCTCAGTGTTTGTGATGGCTCATTCACTTGGGAAGCTGGCAGGCTGGCTGTGGGCTGGTCTGATCCCTTAATAAGGGTAATTTTCCGGTGCTTGGATGGGATTTGGCTTCGGTGAAGATTCCTTAGATTCCTCATAACCCCTCCCCCCTACTCACACACACACATATGCACATGAACATATCCACAAAAGCACGCACGCACACACATACCTCGGTCTTGTGTGTTTAATAGAGGCTGGGGGGAGGGGGGGGGGTATGTGTGTGACTGCTTATATGGAGTTTGTGGGTAGGAGGGTTTGTGTGTATGCCAGAATTGAGCGTGTGGGCGTCTGCTTGTGTCTGCATAGGTGGCGGCTGGGAGGTCTGGCCCACTGCCTGGGGTGGAACCACACATTTTGATTGTGCACTGACAGAGTGAGCTGCAGGCTGTGCTGATAGTATATATCTCAAAGGAAGCAAGGCTGCATAATGGCACAACACTCACACACACGCATTATAACCACAGTCTCACATTCTCTCACGTTTAACACAGTCCGAAAATCTGATCTTGGCTTGTAGTTCCACATGGTCTCACACTGGTCCTACACAATTTCACATATTTTCATGTAGTCTCAGAAAATCTCACGCTGCGTTAAATGCTGAGATACATTCTCTACCACTCCCTGACGCCGTTTTAAACCGTTTTAACCGCGTGACAAAGTCTTACACTCGCATTCTGGTACACTCAGAGAGACAGATCCTCCAACACTCTAAAGGGGTCCACAAAAGCAGCGGGATCACTTGTGGGTGGTTTGGCACCTCTCTCTCATTCAAAAATGTTTCCAACCCAGAGGTCTGGATAGGGCAGCATCGGGAATGAGAGCAGAGAGCCTGTTTTATGTTCCTGTACTCACACTTAAAAAACGGAGCAATCTGAGCTACTCTAATTACTTCTATATACGGTACAGGTTGGTATACGTTGAGGTCCCTAGGAGAGTCTATGTCTTTCACATTGAATGTACATGCAAATTAACAAAATATTTACAGTTTTTGGATGAGAATACAATTGGTCTCTCGTTATTATTATTAAATCGATTTTTAAAATATCATCTGAAATCCTTCTCTTATACTGTAGATCAAATGTTATTTTCTGGGACTGTGTGTAAATGATTTGTACTACAGCACCTACAATACAATACATCATTTCCTTACCTGAACCAGATCTTGTGTTTTAACCTTCCCTGTCTTTAATTACTAGCTAACTGGTCTCTCTCTCTCTCACGCTCTCTCTCTCAGCGGTGGCAGACATTAGTGGACCACTTGAGGCACACGCCCGGTGCCAGTTCTGTGACCAGCTCCCCCGTGTGGGCACAGCTTTCCACTGCCGCCTTCTGCAGAGCCTGCCCATACAACGACGCAGCTTAGTGGAGCTGCAGCCATTCAGCGCCGTGAGTCGCTCTGCTGCAGTCACGCCGGAGCACACAGTTTTACTCACATAAACAGTCACAAAAAACATAGGGTCACACGGAGTCTTCCTCCCTGCCCCCCAATCCCCTTCCCCTCGTTTTCAGCCCCTGGATACAGAACTCCAGTTCCAGAGAGGCCAGGGCTTCAACTCCAGCAGCGGCCGATACACGGCTCCAGTTTCTGGGTTCTACCATCTCACTGCCAGTCTGCTCATCGGTGAAGCACCACTCCTTCTCTCTCTGTTTCTCCCTATCTCTATCACATACGCAATCTCCAGTCTCCATTGGCTCTTCCACGCTACCACATTCCGCAAGGTCCTGCCATAGTGAGAGACTGAGATGGCTCAAAGATATATAATAGTCTGAGCGTGTCAAGCCCAAGTCAGAGGCAACACCACAAAGTGAGAGAAAAAGAGAAATTGAGATTTAGAACTACGCATTGCTATCTGTGTGCGTTGATTTTCATTGGAGTAAAAAAAACAGTTTTCGTTTTGTCTGGTAAACAGTGTGTCCGCAGAAAGAACAGATAGATAAGAGAGTCTGTAATTCTGAGGAACAGGGTGGGCCATTTTTTAAGAAAGTCCACCCATTGTTGGAACACCCCACACCCAGCCAAATACCCAAATGCGCCGCATGCTATGATTCACAGAAACCAGACCATTCAATTGTCCATTCAGTATAATAATTTAATTGTGTGTATGTGTGTGTTCTCAGAACCCAGTGAGAGTCAACGCCGGGCCCAGCCCAGGCAAAGGGACTGTATCAAGGCATCCATCTGCATTGAGTCCCTCTGTCATAGCAACATGTGAGTGCTGACCGCAAATGTTCCCATACAACACTCTGACTTTCTCAATTGAAGTCTTTCGACCAGCAATTTTCTGAAGAAAAACATTATATTCCAATAATATTCTTAGAATTAAAGTAATATGATAGTATAGTATTGGAAATGTAATGACTAGTTTTCAGATTTTTGCCCTCACTTTACAAAAATTTCCCCCAAAAAAGTCAGAGATTAAGCGATTTTGCAAGATATAATGATTGCGGTGCAAGAAAAAAGTGTGTCTCTTTCTCATGATAGACTCTTGGGAGAGCTTTATGCTGAAGGCATCTGATAAACTTTCATTATTTAAATGCTGTAGTTTTTGTCGTTTTGTAAAATCAGGAATCGTTGATTATTTTGCATTTTCCCCACTTTGGATAGGAACTTGCGAATTCCAGGTCATAGAGCTCAATCTACACCCGGGCCTGTTGTTTTACTGACTGAGCCCCTCGGAGGCCATTTCATACCTAGAAGAGATTTGGACCTAACTCAGTATATTATCTGGTAATAATCTTGAGAAAAGCACTTCCTTACTTTCTTATATGTCTCTTAGGTCATTGGAGGCAATGTCAGGGGCTGCCACTACAGGGATATTCAGCATCCTCCTGACGGGAACCCTTTACTTGCAGGTAGGAGTCTTTAACAAACACAGAGAATACCGGCAGGTAAAAAACCTGATGGCTCCAAGCTAAGCTCCAGGTCCCTGCTATTTAAATACCACAAAGAATGGAACCGCGTTGCTGTATTACTAACTCTGTCAAGAATGCGGTTGTATAAGAAGGTGAGACCAGGTACATGCGATCGAACAAGCGATAAACTAAATTGACTACTAAATCAAAATTTGAATGAAAATAAAAGGAGAGTATCATTAGTTATTTATGACAAAACTAAATAAGAATCCACATTCTGTACTCCTGAATAGTATGATGGAAGTGAGGTACTGGTCTGGAGGAGCTAGGCCAGAGTGCAGGTTGTGGAATCAACTGATGATCCTTGATCTCTCTGCGTCTGCTAGGCGGGTGAATATGTTTCCATCTTTGTCGACAATGGAACGGGATCTGCATTCACCATCCAGAAGGAGAGCCTCTTCTCTGGTATCCTATTAGGTGTCTGAACTGATCTATATACAGGTACACCAAAAAGAAAACCAACATGCACAAAAACGCATGCACGCACACACACACACACACACACACACACACACACACACACACACACACACACACACACACACACACTCACACAC
>JAOYSI010009479.1:0-10886 GCA_025775065.1 Hiodon alosoides | reverse complement strand
ACACACACACACACACACACACACACACACACACACACACACACACACACACACACACACACACACACACGCGCGCTCACCGATGATGTAGTAGTCCTGCATGGTTTTGAACTCATGACCCCACAGGTTGGGTGAGAACTCCTGGAACTTGATGGTGAAGCGCATGTCGCTGTTGGGCTTGTCACAGGTGAGCAGCAAGTTGGGCGTGCCCATCACCTCACACCTGTCCGCCTGCTCCCGCGACGACACCAGGTAAAGTTTGTAGTACTCGTACTCAGAGGGGGCCCTGGGGCTGGGGGGTTCAGAGGCGGGACAGATCAGGTCCAGCCGGTCGCCAATCTGCGGGTAGAGCACATACCCCCGGTCGTCGCCAAACCTGTGAGGGGACAGGGGAAGATGGTCAGGGCTCTTCGCTTCTCTGGCCTTGTCCGGAGTTGTTCTCCTGGACCAATGTGGTTTTTCTAATTTGGGGGGGGGCCTTTGGAACCAATTCCTCAGCAACTGATCCTTATTCAGTCATCGAACACCTTCATTAACCCCAACCCCCCATAAACACACACACACACACACACACACACACACACACACACACCTCCAATAGAAACACCTGCAAACACATGCTTTTGTTTCCTGAATGGAAAATGCTGTCATCAGTTATCAAACGGCAGTTGCTCTCAGTCACAGCAGACTAGCGTTTAACAATAGGAGCAAACATTCCTAGACACTTCCGTCTGACACAGAGAAGGAGAGGAGGGAGGAACAGGGGGTGACAGTGAAAGAGTGTACATACATAACAAACAGATGGACAGATAGAGGAAGCAAATACAAAAAAACATTTAAAAAAAAGAAGAAGAGAACTTTGTCCTTTGTTCACCTAAAACCCATATTCTGCATCCAACAAGTTACACTGCTTTGATTTTACCGATTGTCCCCATTTAAAATGCAGATGAGTTTTGCTTAACGTATGAGCACCAATGTTTAAATAGTTAATAAAAGATAAACAAAACAAAGTTTGTTTTAAGCACGGTCTCCTCTTCCGTTTCCATCCCTTTTATGAGCTCCTATCCGATGGCATAACCAGTAGAACAAACAATCTGGCAACACAGTCCAGACTCCCGCAGTAAACAATACCATTTTGAACAAGCAAATAACCCCCCGGCACACTAATGTGAGACAGTTGCACACATTAAAATAAAACATAGAAAACATATGCACACAGGTACACGCATACACATTAGCCGCTCCTCTGGCTTGGAAATTCACTTTTTTTAACTATTAAACGAAACCAAAGATATGAACGGAGTCAAAGGAAGAGGGAAGAGGACTGTTCAATTAAAAGAACTCTAACAGTTTATGTACTCCTAGCCTATTCCACACGAGTACTATTGAAATAACAACTGTCAATAAAATTCAGGTTATCAAGCAGTGCATCCAAAGTTACACCGCTGATTTACCTTTCATTCTTATAATTGCTATTAATTTGGTTTAGTCGTTTTACGTTTGTAAAGCCATGCAATCTCCATAGACAAACACTGGCAGTAGAAGGGCCCGTACTGAAGAGCTTAGTGACTTTCAACAAAGGATACCACCTTTCCAACAAGTCCGTTTGTAAAATTTCTGCCCCGGTCAAATACAAGGGCTGTTATTGCGAAGTGTTAACGCCTAGGAGCAGCTCAGCGATGAAGTGGAAGGCCACACAAGCTCACAGAACCAGGCTGTTTTTCACAGTTAGTTATAGTGAAGGGAAATCTTAATGCTACAGCACACAATGACATTCCAGACGATTCTGTGATTCTGTGAACTACTTACAGCAGCAGTGTCCTCCACCTGGGAACTCACAACCCTCTGATCCAAACCACTACTCTGCTACCCTATGTGAATACTGTGCATGTAATCAAAAAATGGAATTTCAATAGGAACAGATCAAATCAATTTCTATACCAACAAACATCACAGAGGTGTTATTTTAAACTTTAATAGTTGGATTTTTATTTTAATCACAGTTTGATATATAGGGTTTCTGGTTAAGTTTAGGGTTGGTTTGTCTTCAATTCCCCTTTTAGCTGTACCTATAGGCAACCCCTTTCACTTCAATATAGCAACTTGCTAAAAGAGACTCATTTAATCACCATTTCTAAGTGACTACATGACAAATTGCTATATTAGGTGTGTGTGTATGTTTCCCATATGCCCATTTATAAGAACTGGGTGCTTTAGTGAAGCAACCTGTAAAAAGTATCCCCTTACTTAAAGGAACAGCAGCAGTATAAAGAGTCCAGAGCCCTAAACACTAATCCACATGTCCAGTTGTGAATATACCCTACATCTCATTCACATCGTTCAAATTAACAGAAAACAGAAAATATATGGACAGAAAAAATATATACATTAAAAACAGATTGCGGATCGGTCCTGTAGCTTTATTTTCGATTGGCATTAACTAATTTCAGTTTGTATTTAACTAGGCACAATGATAACTTAGCTATGAAATACAAACTCCATTGGCATGTGCTTCACAAATCCATGTTCGACCAGGTTGCATGCCCTTGTAGAAGAGATTATCATCGTGGGATACTCGCAGAGAAAAAGCAGGTCAACATGATATAACTAAAGGGACTTAAAGGGATAATCATTTGACTTTGATAACTGGAATATGAAGCATAAGAACAGAACAACAACGGGAATGAAAATAATCAGCTCCCTATATTTCATGTATACGTAGGCTAACCTATACAGATGTACATGTAAGCATGTCAATTTTACACTGTAAATAAGATGAAAATGTATTAACGTTAGAATTATGTGTGCAGCTATAAATGGGTACTGCGTTCCTATAGAGTAGCTATAAAATTACTATGGTTGTATTGCATTATTGTAACACAGGGCATTATAAATTGAAGATGTATGATGCATATATTGTACAATTTCTATTGTACTTTTATAAATACCATCAGACCAAAGTCCAGTGGTTTATTTTAACAGGGTTCCATTCTAACAGTATTGTTGCAATAGAAATAAACTGATCATTTCCAAAGAAGCAGAGGGCAACATATTAATCAGAGAGTAGAAAGACATCAAGATCATTTACAACAATGGTTACAGAGGGTTTTTATTTTTTTAAACATACAGCAAAGGTACAGATATGTGCTTTTGAATGTGATATTTCTAATAATGGAAACGTAAGCATATTAATTAATGTAATTTAACTTTATAAACGTAATTGTGATTAAATTGTTTATTCAGAAAGCAATGCTGATGTAATTATTATTTGAAAAACAAATAAATTAGGCATATAGAGTAATGTGCAAAAGTCTTAGAAACCTAGAAAGCCTTTTTATATAAATGCTTATTTTTTTTGTCTTCTGCATAAGTGTTTCAGTAGAAAAGAGTCATTTTTAGATTTCCAGACATTTTACAAAAGAAGAACACAGAGTTCTGCAACAGATGGTATGGTCTCCACAGAGCCCTGATCTCAACATCATTGAGCCTGCCTGGGATTACTTGGACAGACAGAAGCAAGTCTGACAGCCAACAGTAGATAGTTCTCCAAGCAGCTTGGAACATCTACCGGCCGATTGTCTAATAAAACTCCAAGACATTGTAACTAAGATAACTGATGCAGTTTTAAAGGTTTTTAAAGGTTACCGTTTACTGCCCTTTATAGTTATATATAGAAACGTTGTTCATTATTTAAGAATTTTTTTTTTTTAACACGTGCGCAAGACTTTTGCAGTGCATTATACGTTACGACAGTGACAATACAGATAAAAGCAGATTCTGTTAACAGAACACAAAATGTTGCTAAATATAGTGAAAACATTGATATACTAGGATCCTAGGAGCAACAAAAGCTCAGCCGCGAAGTGGTAGGCCACACAAGCTCACAGAACGGGACTGGTGAGTGCTGAAGGATGTAAAAATCGTCTGTCCTCCATTACAACACTCACTACCGAGTTCCAAACTGCCTCTGGGAGCAATGTCAGCACAAGAACTGTTAGTCCGGTGCTCAATTAAATGGGTTTCCATAACCCTGCTACCGCACATGCAAGTCCAAGTTCACCATGTGCAATGCCAAGCGTCAGCTGGAGTAGTGGACTCTGGAGCAGTGGAAACGCATTCTCTGCGTCTCTTCACCGTCTGGCAGTCTGAAAGATGAACCTGGGTTTGGCAGATGCCAGGAGAAAGCTACCTATCCCAATGCATAGTGCCAACTGTAAAGTTTGGTAGATGAGGACTAATGGTCTGGGGCTGTTTTTCATAGTTGAGTCTAGGCTCCTTAGTTCCAGTGAAGGGAAATCTTAATGCTACAGCATACAATGACATTCCAGACGATTCTGTGATTCCAACTTTGTGGAAGACATTTCCTGTTTCAGCATGACAATGCCTCTGTGCAAAAAGTGAGGTACACACTGGCCTGAGCTCAACCCCATCGAACACCTTTATGATAAATTGCAAGTCAAGCCTAATTGCCCAACATCAGTGCTTCACCTCGGTAATGGTCCTGCGGCTGAATGGAAGTCCCAGTGGCAATGTTCAAGCAGACATCAAGCAGAAAGTCCACATACTTTTGGTCATGTACCCAAAGGCAAAGCTTTCCGTCAATTGATTAGGCGAGTACATTTATAGGAATTGTTGTACACCTGATCTTGTTAACGTGCTTGACGAATGTGAACAGCAAAAGAGAATCAAAATTGTGAGATTGCAAAACAAACAGTGATCATTAATGCAAATTCACCAGCAAAGTATTACAGATGACAAAGATAACAATAGCAGTTTACAAAATATTACGGGAAGGTGTGTCATAAGTCAGATAAAGAGAATATTATTTTTTTATTAATCAAAGGATTTCAGTGTAATGAAGAGAAACTCAAAAAAAGAAAAACAAACAAAAAAAATTTCACTCCAACAATTTCAGAATTTTAAGCACATAAGTTATATTTAGGAAAAGTCAGGAACTGGAAGACAGGAAATTCTCGAAAATGCCAGATGGGCTGGACATTTGAAATTGGGACATGGCCAGCGGCTTGTGAAAATTTTTTTAAATGACTTTTGCGCAATTTTTCAGCTGTCATGATAGTATATAATGACCAAGATGGGCTGCCCCAGTTTCCTATAAGACGTCAAATAAATTCAAATTCAAAGTCAAACGTCCCTCAGACTAAAGGGAACCACTCTCAGCAGTCAGCCAAGATCATGGATCTTAAGAAATGGAAAGGTGGTGAGAGAATAAGGCTTTTAAAGCTGACGCTACTAAAGTGTGAAATGAACCGACTTATTTCTAAAAGTTTTGTTTCTGCTGCTCCCGAGTGCTGTGCCTGTCTGAGAAATTGTGCTAGGCTTAGCACAGATGCTAGACCAGCTGCTGCTGCAGAGGACAATGCAGTCCAGGTAAATGCAGAATAAGGCCCAACTAAAAAGTTTTTAATTGGCTTTTATAACTATTAGAAATGTATACAGTGCTTTTTATTAAATACAAGTCATCATGTGTTATAACAAAACACTGAACTAATGCATAATAATTGCTAAATAATCCTTAACCGTCTCTGCAAGGAGAAGCAGCTAACAGACAGAGTGACAGCAGAGAGGTAGGCAGCACAACAGGGAATCAACAGAGCCACAGGTATAGTGGCAAGCAATGTAAATAGAAATTAGCTAGTTAAAAAGTGCCGGGGCAGTTAAAGTAGAAAAATGCCGTACTGTAGCGTACGGTCTATGCTATGTTTCAGTAGCTTAACTGCCTGTGTGTGTTTTACTGAGGTGGGCTCGTGCAGCTAAAACGTCAGGACAGAATTGTACCGGTCTGTCCCCATTTCATCCCCGCAGACATATTTACATTTTAACAAAAAAAAAAAAGGTCAAATTGAAGGATTATCTTGTGTTTAAAAGACAAATATTACAATCATGAAAATAAAGATTTTGTGGCCCAATCAAAAGTGTGAATGAATTTGGCAGCTCTAGGGGACGTATAAGAGGTCAAAGCAGTCCTCACGATCCCTCACTATATCTGATGAACCTTCCAGAATTGGTTCTCCAACTCAGCCACTTCCTTCGCCTATTTAATATCGAAGCAACGCTTTCTGAATATAAAATTATTTATATACAAAAGCTCCAGATGAATATTGAAGGAGCTCAAACTAAACGGGTGGCACTGGGAGCAGAAGAGAGTGGTCTCAGAAGCCATTACTTACGATTTTTCGCAGGGGTAGGAAGTCTTTCTTGGTCTGACTTGTATCCTTTCAGCAATGTTATATCTCAAGAGACTCATCAGCCAAATACATTACCGACCCCTGCACTCATGCTGTGTGCAAAACTCACTGGAGCTGGATGTGGGTGACGGTGGGGATTAGACAAATTATTTCATGGTTTTAGCATCTGTCTTTTTTAGTAAGTATTTTAGTTCTGGATGGTGAGGCCTATATTTTCATCAAGAGAAACAATACCATCTGTTTTTAAAGTGGTGCAATTGGTGCTAGATATTTTGAGAGAATGTGAGGCGGTAAGAGGGCGTCTGAGATGAGAATTGTTGTTGGAAAATTGCACCTTGGCAAATACTATCTGAATAAGTATTCCTATCAAAACTCCCACACAAACAGTTCCTTCAAGACCGTGAGATCCCTTAATTTAGCCGTGGCTCTAGCCCGACCCAATGCTGCCTAACTGTTGTTCTCAGAGTCTAGGGCAGGCACAATCCAGCACAATAAAAATGTATTTTTCAAGGAGCTCTCCACGAATTATTTTGTATGACTCATCGCGAAGTAACCTGGACGCATCCCCAACACTGCACAAGCTTGATCGCTATCAACTATAAAAATCATTTGTTTGCATTAGAAAAACACTGAAAACCTGGAGCTGCAACCTCAGATGGATGTGAACGGCATGCACGCACCATCAACAGGGTCGAATACCACAATTTTCAATCCTCAGAAATACGCTTGTAGGTATTATAAGCTCCCGCCCCCCCATCCTTTCGGCCGACGCTAACAAATGTAAAAAATCCAACTTCAAATCAGTAATTAAAAATGAAAAGGTCTAAAAATACAATTTCCTCTTGTTTGGGCACAACAATGCAAGAGAGGAAATGAGAGAAAATTGCTTTCCCTTCGATCCCTCCTTCCTTCTCTACCTACTTTCAGTCCTCTCTCTTGCTCTGGAAAGAACTGATTCTTAATATTTTAAAATGTTTTGTCCCACTGACTTGTAGAGGTGTTTATCGGACTGATACAGGGGAGCGGCATCTTCACACAGACCCCCATTGTCTGGCAGAATGAAGAGTGGGCTGCGTCCATCTGTCGCGGCAGGTGTACTGTCCATAGGCATAAGCCTAATCATAAACACAGATAACTGTTGTTATTGGTGGGGTGTTACAGTGTTACTATTAGGGATCAGGGAGGAAAGTGGGGGTTTGTCTCTGGACGCGAAAGATAAAGACTGATATTCACACCCTGCATATGTCATAATTTCCAGAAAGCTCAGGCTCAACCCAAGCGCACTTCGACATTGCAATAAACGCCCACAATTTACTGAGGAAAAAAACAGTGAATACTTTTACATTACAATCTTACGACTGTAAACAATGAGCAGTGAAAAAGGGACATCAGACTTCAGTGGCCTGCTTCTGCCTCAGGAGACTCTCCTCTGAAGAACACTTCCCTGAGTCATGCTCTGAACAAACTGGAGATTAAGCACCAGAAAACTGGGAGACAAGAGTCACACTCCCCGACTGTATTAGAGATTCCTGAACTGAGACTAACACTGAAACTACGACATTGATGGAGACTCTTGACTGTACACACGTTTTAGGAGGGGGTCTATCCAACCGGTTTGTAGAACAAACACCTACGATATCTCCTGGTGCCCCGGGGTATCCAAACACATCCTTGAGCAAAGATCACACTCCACTTAAAACCTTAGGAACTGATCCCAAATTAATCTCAGATGGAAATACTTCCATTAGGTCTTCTACCCCCTTGTTCCATTGTCTGTTTCTGTCACTTTTGTTTATTTCTTACAAGACTGTAAAAAACGGACTGTGAAATTCATGTGAATCCCTGCCCATAGAACCACCAAACCTTATCAAAGTCAACTTCTTCGCACATATACCTAGTCTGTGAGTTAGGGATGAGAATAGTGTGAGGGTTATGGTTGAGTTCCCAGCGGCGGTGGCTGACCCGCCATGACCTGCACACCATGGTACTTCGCTTCTTCTCCGTGCCCCTCCGCTCTCTCTGATGGGCAGCACCACTTCCCCTTCCGCATTAGACCGACGTGCTTCTGCTGTTGCCATGGACTGGCCTGCTGTTGCTAAGATACGCATCGTCGATTTGAATATGAATCTAATCGGCATCGTCTTTTGGGACTGTGCCGCGTTCCAGATGCATTCGCAGTTTTCCCATCTTGAACAAACTGTGTCCATTTTTTCTTGTATCCCCCCTACCCCCTAAAGAATTTAGATCATAACTGTCAGCTAGGCAGTCACCCTATATTGGCTTTGGAAACTACTAAAGCATCTTTACTCTTTGCTATTTAGTAAAGAATGGGTATTGTATTTTGTTTTCGAAATGACAGGCATTTACAACCTTTATAAATTATCAAAATCTGAAGCAAATATGAAATGTTATCACCACTAAAGATTATTGCTAAGGCACAACTAGAATTCAGATTCCTTAGGCTTCATAGAAGTTTTGGTGCAAAATGCACAGTCCTGTGTCATGATGATAACCTCCACTTCGGCCTTCCATCAAACCACCATGTATTTAGCAGTTTGTCATTGGCTTAATACTTTTCCCGACCACCTTTGTACGCATAGAAAGAACGGTGGTTGTTGGTTAAAAGGAAAAGGAATGACAGAAGACGTGCATCTTCTATTGAAGAGAAAGTCCATTGATACACAACAAAGCTTCACACACGAGCGCACAATATTGGTGACCGCGAGCATAATCACGACCGCGATTGCTACTGCAGATGGCAGAGCGTATGAAAACCCGGGACTTCTCCACTCCTGCGACAAGTGCTCTCTCTGGCACTTCCAATGTACAATACTAAGCGTCACCAGACCCACTGGCTGAGGAGAAAAGTGGGAGGGCTGCCAGACGAGTCAGAGGGGCTCTGAAAACGGAACGGAGGAAACGAAAAGCCTCTCCAAAGAAAAAAAAAGGACACAAATCAGGCTCAAATAAAAAGTTCTGTTTAAAAGGGGGCCCGAGCTGGGACCAGTGCCCAGGCAGTAGGGGAGCAAGTCCAAAATGGGTCCGTGGTCTAAAGCTGTGCAGCAATTTGGGATCATGGGCAGAATTATATGTTCACAGAAGAAACCCGCTCTGGGCCAAGCGGTCGAGCTGAAGGAGAAATAAAAGGCACAGTAAGAAAAAAAGGGCACAAGAATTGTCAGAGATATGGAATGTCCCAACAAAAATGTTTATCAGTAAGTTACACATGAATAAATCCCCCCTCTTTATTCCTTTTTCCCCCCCCCCGATCCCCGGGGCTAAACAACAGCAGCTGGAATTCTCCTGGTATCCTCTCATCATTTTAATACCATGGTGACTGAGATGGACACAGGAGGAGGGGTGTGGACTAATTATCTTTAGCACTTCCTGGAAGGAATTCTTATCGCTACTCAACCACTGCCTTGATGTTATTACAACAGTCCTTTGGGTTCTGGGGCTGGCATGACACCTATATGCAAACAGGCGTGTACACATGCAAATAGACAGACAGTTACACCCAAGTATGAACAGACACGTACACCTGCACGCGAACGTTAAGCGTGCGACGCGCACACTTGCAAATGCCCAGACAGATGCACCAGCGTATGGACAGACACACACCTCACAAAAGGACAGACAGCAACACCTGCATATGAACAGGCGAGCACATTGTGTAACACAAGTTGGTATAAAAACCATAAACTCATGGGACTGCTGTGGACTGACCGCTAAATCTCCTTGGATTTATTGTACTGACTGACTGCCTTTCTCACACACACACATTATTATTATTTTCAATGGAAAATCCTTTGGCTGTTGAGTTTGAAGTAAAACAGAACCTGTAGGCACCGTCATGAAGAAACTACAGAAATGTGTTGTGTATTATTTACGTGCCAAAGAAAAAAACTAAAATATCTAAGAAAGCCAGCTTGAGGTGGAGGAAGGTGGAGTGGATATAGAAGGTAACAGGATTCGGTACAGGGTGGCGTGTACAGCGGACGTCAGAATTAACGCTGCTTCACCAGCAAGATGTCTAGCGGGCTTATAAGTGCCTCCATTAGACCCAGAAGCAAGGGATACCCAAGTTTTATTTTTATATCCCTTATTCGATTACCCAAACAAATGATGATAAATCAATGCGACAGCCAAACCTTAGCACAAGATTAAATGCTAAAAGAGAAAAACTCCCATAAACTGATCAGGTCCCCCCGAAGAGAGTAAAAGCGTACACCTTCTCTACCCATGGTAATGTGTCCATCCTCTTGGCATGTCAGTGGACAAGTATATACAAGAGATCACCCCCACTGCATTAGGAAGCAGGCAAGCCAGTAAAATGGTTCCTTTAGCAGCATTCTATAGGAACAGTTTAGTTACAAACACAACACTGCTGCAAATAGCTGACATTGTTCCAGGCACCAGACCCCAGAGCAGCAGGCCCTCCCTGGAAGCAGCTAGCAGATATGTAGGTCTCAGGACAAAAGCACTCCAAAGGCTCGTGGTCAAGCATCCTAACATTTATGGGGAGTGACTAGCCTGAGTGAGAGGACACTCTGGGGGGGGGGGGGGGGGTGCCTTGCCGGCCCACACCCAAAAAAATGAAAAAAAAAATTACAAAAAAAACAAAAAAAAAAAGATTTAAAAAAAAAACAAAAATTGTTTGCAAATTTTTATAAAAAAAAA
>JAOYSI010009477.1:0-10886 GCA_025775065.1 Hiodon alosoides | reverse complement strand
AAGATACACAGGGCGGATGAGATTAGCGTTCGGACAGGACCAAGATACACAGGGCGGATGAGATTAGCGTTCGGACAATCTCAAAATATGCAAGGTATACAAGATTAGCGTTTGGAGCGGACCTGTTTCCGCTCTTTCACTCGTTTATGAGGTCTGGTCAGACAGGTGGGGTTTGGGGCGCTGGCACTACCTAGCAAGCCGTAAAGTGTCTTTTTACATTTTTAGCTGACCTTTTTTATAAACCACCTGTTTCAGTGGTCTGATGTCAATAAGGCATTCGCCCGTCAACAGTTCTGCTTGAAACTAATGATGGCATGCCCAAGGTTCCAAATTTAAATCAAGACTTTAGTGATTGTTAAAGGTAATTTATATTAAACTGGTTGACACAATACAGAAGTGGACCCATATTCTGTCTGACGTCATGACATGATTCATTAATTAACGTCAAATGCGTCAATTTAGGAACGACAGCGATAGTTTCAGTATGCAGATTCCAGCTCAAGGAACAATGCGCCCCGTTAAATTTAAACAAGTTTCCAGTGACACCTTTCGCAGACCATGTTTCCTGCCCCTCGGTGCAGCGCTCTCACACATGTCTGTGGTGAAGCCTTCTATTAATGTTGTGTGAAGCTGAACGGATATTCTCCCACGCCAACGTCAGCTAGCAGTAACTGTGGTTCTTCTTAGAAGTCGAAATCCTAGACCATTAAAGCGTTTTTGTGAAAGACTTTAAAGAGAGAGATCAAATCAGACAAACAAAAAATAAAAATGTTGATATTGATTCAGTTGGCTCTTGTATCTGTAGCTTTTTGAAGCCTTTTCTTTGCAGCAGTGGAAAAAAAAGCCACGTAAATGTTCCACAATGCACCTTGAGATGAAATCGGTGTGTCGCGTTACCAGTGCAATGTCTCCCGAAATCCGCTAGTTAAATTCAGAATTCAGTGTTCTGAATTCTCAATGAACGTCACAATCTGTAAATGTCAGTTTAAAAAAACGAGAAGGCCTCTGCGTTCGCGACAAACCACACATCGCAATCTTTGATTCTGCAGTCAGCTCAGAACTACTTCCTCTCCGTTTCCAAGAAGACTTGAAATAAGAAAGTGTTAACTCTGCAATTACAATTAAGTGCGTAAAATAACTGACTACATTATCTATTGATAAATATAAGAACCTGACCTCAAACCACTAGTCGTGGAAATCACTCACGTGGAGTTATTATTCATTTATTTCAGTGTGATAGTGTATCAGTGTGATAACAGGTTTCTTCAATGCTAATAATGTTAGCCCATATCGATGTTTGTTTACAATCATCGAAAGTAAAATTTTATATCAGTGAAGAACAATTACCGCAGGTGGGACCAATTGTGGTCCGACCCGGTGTCTACAGGTTTTGGAGCCAATTCTCAGTTAGCATCTGAAGTACCAAGGGAGGTCATTTCCAATAAAAAAATAATCATTTGAATGAATTTCCATTATTTCAATTAGACAGTTAAGACGTGGGGTGGAATGAAAGACTCATTATAAATGTGCGATATCGTATTTAAGAATGCAGCAAAGACATTGCCTGACCTTGCTTGTCCGTAAGTGTTATCATTGGCACTTTGCGAAGTAGTGACTTGTGTCTGCTCCCCGGGCGCCTGCAGGTTTATAGAGGGACTATAGAAGGGGCAAAGCTGTAGTCCGAAAGTGAATTTTCTCCACTAAATAACCAACTGCACTAATGAGAAAAGAGCAAAGTGCTCGGGGTAAGAGAGTCTGCTAATCAGCTCTAACGATATAATGAATGAGATAAATGTCACGTGACCGTCTCAATGTGAACGTCACGTGACATTTACAGCAACATACGCGTAGCAGGAGAAAGAACAATTACAGTTATTCAGGGTTAATCAGTGAGAAGCATGAGTGGGGGCACAGATATGAAAGGAAGACGCGGCACGGCCTTACCCTGATGGGGGCGTGATTAGCCAAACTGGTGGCGGACGCTGTTCTGGTCCAGTGCCGTATCTGGTTTAATGGTAGGAAATGGTCCCTGGTGACCCACTAAGCAAACTGTGTGTGATCCCTGCATTCCAGAGTGGGAGTGCGGCGACACGACGCTGCCAGATATGATTTCATTCCTTATGTAACCCTGCTGGGCTTGGAAACATGGGCTTTTTGTGTGTGATTTAGTGTGTGTGCATTTGTGTGGATGTGTGTTTGTGTGTATACCTTCATGTGTGTTTGTGCGTGTGTGTGTTTGCATGCTAGTGTCTGAGTGAGTGCCTGGGTGTGTGCATGTGTATGGGTTTGTGCGTGTGTATGTGTGTGTGTGTGTGTGTGTTTGTGTGTGTGTGTGTGTGTGTGTGTGTGTGTGTGTGCACTCCCAGTAGAAATACTGGGAAACAATATTTGAACACCGCATTCAAGGATGAGATTTTTATCCTGGCTCCAGTGGGAGACCTGAGACCAGCGCAGACCAGACTAATTTAGCCCACAGCAATTCCAGCTCTGATGAAGCTTCCATGGAGGTTGACTGGTGTTTACTTGGCCTTTACTCAGCTGCGTGTGTATGCGTGTGTGTGTTTTTGTGTGCGCACTCTCACAGGTCGTCACACTGTGGTACCGAGCGCCAGAAGTGTTACTGCAGTCCAGCTATGCTACACCGGTGGACCTTTGGAGTGTTGGCTGCATATTCGCCGAGATGTTCAGGAGGAGGTAAGGCAAACTCAGTCGGCGAAGCTTGTAAATGATCATGTGACGAGTTTTCACCCCGTGGACCTGTCTTTTATATATTATTTATTTTCCAAAATGGTATCAAAGATATGTTATATGTTATATTTCCAGAAATGCTTTATAACAAGGATATCGCCGATTTGTGTAATATTTGGAAGCAGTTTCAGTGAATATTTTTTAAAGTGGCCTTTCTTTTTACACCTGGAAAGCTGATTGTAACTTCCTAATTTTTTTGCCTGTAAAACCGTTGTGTGGTTGAGAACTTCTGAGAACTGATATTTTTTTCAGTTGGTGGTGTAACGTACTTCACATACAGAGCGCATAGCCAGTCATAAATCAGTTCTCAACGGACATCTTAAGTCTAAGAAATCCAACTTGCTAAAGGCAAGCACATAGAAAAACTGTATTCTCCTTCACTACTTTATTACATGGTTTGTCTTGAGCTGTTGGGTTTTGCAGTCGTATGTGTTTGTTCGTTGTTTGCTTTAATGCCCAAGGCATTAACATGAGAATAGGGGAGCGTTTCAATGGCGTCTGCTGCTCGGAAGATAAAAGTTCATTCATGAGAGTGGCCGGCTGCCAAGTGGGCGAGCTCTCTGTAATTTGTGTTTCCTTCCCCTGATAAGACGCCTTCCTCCTCTCCGTGCGGTCAACGGGGCACAGGCTGGCAGAGGGAGAGATGAGCCTGATATTCTGTCCAGCCTGGTCACCGATTTTCTGTCCAGCCTGGTCGCCGATATTCTGTCCAGCCTGGTCGCCGATATTCTGTCCAGCCTGGTCGCCGATATTCTGTCCAGCCTGGTCGCCGATATTCTGTCCAGCCTGGTCGCCCATATTCTGTCCAGCCTGGTCGCCGATATTCTGTCCAGCCTGGTCGCTGATATTCTGTCCAGCCTGGTCGCGTGGCAGGCTGGCAGAGGGAGAGATGAGGTTGTTATGCCATCCAGGCTGGTTACGTCACAGGCTGGCAGAGGGAGAGATGAAGTCGTTAGGCCATCCAGCCTGGGCTCCAGGACCTGAATCAGAGGCCGTGTAAAAATGTTTCTGTGGTGTTGTGATAGGCCTCACTCACGTGTGAGTGACAGTCTGCCTTCAACCTTTGGCTCATCTCTGCACCGTACAGTAAACTTGATGGATGGCGACATAGTCCCGTGTGACTGGTAGAAAACTGTTCCACTTCCCAGGAGACCCTGCACAGATTATGTGGTACCAAAAAGGTTAGGAGAGAGACCAGCATGCAATTCCCCAGCGCAGTTTCATCCTCCTGCAACATGATGGAGACCGTTGGCCGACTGTCTCCCATTGTGCAGGAGAGGATGTGGACAGGATGGCTGGGCGTCCGGGTCACAGTCGCGAGCCCTCGCTCACTTTCTGAATGAGAGGCGCATCTTGTCGTTTCCTGACCGAACGTTAGGTGGGAGAAAGCGTAAACAATGTTATCACACGTGTCCAACAGATCATGGGTTTTGGTTCCTGTGTCAGGAGATCATTTTATTTAGGTGTCAGGTCTGTGATGGGTTATTTGTTTCTTCGTTGGTTTCAAGTCCATAATCCGTTGTGACACGAGAGGCCGCTATAGTTTTGGACCTGAGAGCTTGTTAGAATTGATATAACAATGCTTATTAATAATAGGTTTTTATATTCATGGTATTTTTTCGTTTGTTGTTGTGCGCGGCATCTAAGGGACACTGCCTCAGCGCGTCGCGGTTCTCACGCTGCTGCTACGCACATGGGGGGACACCCAGCACTCTTTAGCCGCACGGAGACATCCGAGTCGGATGGTTTCTCATTGGTTGGTCCGCCAAGTGTGAGAGCAATGGCGGCGTCTCATTGGCAGACCTTCAGAGCTGTGGCATATCCTCCGCTGGCTCCTCTCCCAGCTCCCCAGAAATGCCGGTGGGAGGGCTTTTGATAACAGCAACATGAACGCCCTTTTTTCTTCTGCCTCTTTCCTGCAGGTGATTAAAATAACTTCTTTTTTTTTCTTCTTTTTTTTAGCCACCTGTTTCAGATTAGGTTCTTTCCACAAATAACCGACCCTGAGTGACAGCTGTAAACAGAACATTTTAGAATTTTTTAATTCATATTTACTAGACTACTTCTTCAAAATGATGGTTCCTTTGTGGTTATTGTCTTTGCAGTTTTATGCATTTGAGAAAATGCAGCGTCCAGTTTAATTTGGGGATATGCAGTGTCCAGTCATTTCATTTGAGAGGTATGCAGTGTCCAGTCATTTTATTTGAGAGTATGCAGTGTCCAGTCATTTCATTTGGGAATATGCAGTGTCAAGTCCTTTCATTTGGGAATATGCAGTGTCATGTCCTTTCATATGAGAATATGCAGTGTCCAGGCATTTAATTTGGGAATATGCAGTGCCCAGTCATTTTGTTTGAGAATATGCAGTGTCCAGGCATTTAATTTGGGAATATGCAGTGCCCAGTCATTTAATTTAAGACTATGGGGTGTCATTTAATTTGAGACTATGCAGTAGCATTTAATTTGAGACAGTTAATTTTAAATCATACTTCCAGAAGACCGCCAATCCAGTCTTCAGCCCCTGTTATCTTGTCATGAGCAGATGAAAAACTGCCTGGACCTCTGTTGTGCCAATGCACTATCAGCCCGCGTGGCCAGCCCCGGGAAACATGCCAGGGATTTCTGGGTAGTTTAGCCTTCAGCTGCTGTAGGTCCTGTGTTTAGCACGCCCACAAAGTCAGTCACATCAGATCTCTCCCCGAACAGGAACATGACAAGCATCGACATCGAGTTAGCAAGAAACCTATAGTATATGTGTTTATCTGACTGACGACAAGACTTATTTGTCGAACGGTGAATGAAACATTACAGCTGGATGTTAGAATTGCCGTAATCTGAAAGTCTTGGGTGTCACGTTATTACAGTCACTGCAGGGAAGGTCATGCTCTATCTGCATATCTACACTGTTGCATTGTGCTGTTCACACAGAACCTTTGAAGTTGTTACTTTATTCAAAGGGAGTAGCTCTGGGAAAATTCCTTCAAAAGAATTTGGAGCGCACTTGTTTTGGCATGACATTGCTTTAGGTGATTTAAACAAAGAACTGGTTTGACAAATCCTTAAAAATCATCAACTCCTACCATCATCAATCTCCTGAGAAATTTTCTTTAGTGAGTCTCAAACGGAGCAGAACATTTCAGGATTGTTGGTAAAATAAAGCAATTGTGCCGTACAGATGATGGAATTAGTGTTCTACTCAGTATTTCAGATTTACCCAGCGCTGTCTTCGGTTGTACGCTTCTGTTCAAGTCCTGTTTGTTTTTTTTATTCACGGAAATGGTTCCCCTTTCAATAAAGACTGAGTAACTGTGACTGGGAATGACTACTGTCAGACAATACCCATCTGGTCCACCCTCCAGACCTCCAATCCAGCCAGGCACTAAACGTTTCACAGCAGTAGCAAAACTTCTAGTCACAACGTGTGTACAGCTTTCCCCGGCCTTCGGATGTTTTTTGCCTTACTGTGTATTAACGATGTTGTTGTTGTTTGTGTTAAACAGGTTATAAACTGAATTCTGAATTCACAGTTGCAATAATAGCAGGTATGGTCAAAATCATTTGTGAATGTATCGACCGATTTATAACTACTGTGTTGAGGCAGGGACAACTGTGACCTTAATTACAGTAACTACAGACCGTGTGCGAGAGAGGGGCACCCTGTTGAGCACCAGCTATTGTGTGAGAGCGCATGGACGCCGCGGGGGAGTGACCGCAGGGCCTGTTGTGGCAGACACCCGAGCGGGCCGTCAGTCCCCGCGACAGAAGGGTCGCCCCCATATGTAGGCTTAATAACCTGCATTCCCATATGGCCATCTGTGGCACATAATGAGAGGATTTTCCAAAACAGTTAACAAACTGACTGCAGTCCTGGCCAGCACACCAGTGGGCCCAAGCCTGTTTTCACAGCAACGGACCAGTATTCTACTCCACGCCGGTTTTGTTGTTTTTTTTATTCCTTTTTTTTCACACTGTGAACTGTTTTTGTGTGACCTCTTCATCTCCTCCTCACGTTTCTCTGGAGGAAGTTTGTTTACTTGGTGTTCCTACTGCACAGCAGTCTGGCCTGGAAAATCGAGAATCGGGTTCTTGGTTCAGAGACTGAATTTGACTGAATCCCATTTGGTGCGAAAGGGGGCGCTCATTAATGTTCCTATTGACTATGCTTTGCCAAGGCTTGACCGTAATATACTCAGCAGAGTTTTTGCAGTTCTCTTGGCTGGACAGGCCCGAACAACTTTCTAACGTCTCTTAAAAATGTTTTTTATCTTTTAATTCACAGGCCTCTTTTCCAGGGGAACTCTGATGTTGACCAGCTGGGCAAGATTTTTGAGTAAGCGCTGTTCTAAATATTACCATTAGCATCCCTAACAATGGAAATGGTTACATTTAAGGGAAGCATACATAGCTTTTTTAAACTGCAGTTTTCTCTTTTCTTATTTTCATTTTGGAATTGCCAATTGTATTAATGCATCTCAGCTTGTCGCCATGACTCCCACCACCACACACAGGGAGAGTGAGGAGGTACAGCTAGTCTCCTCCAATCCCAGTCGCCATCGAGCCGCCAATCTCTTTACACTCTGCAGGCTACTCAGCTAGCACGAGAGGTTCAGTGCC
This sequence comes from Hiodon alosoides, assembly GCA_025775065.1. Classification (NCBI taxonomy): domain Eukaryota; kingdom Metazoa; phylum Chordata; class Actinopteri; order Hiodontiformes; family Hiodontidae; genus Hiodon; species Hiodon alosoides. The sequence goes on along the minus strand of JAOYSI010009477.1, from coordinate 3,524 downwards.
AATTGTCATGATTGGACAAAGACATGAGCTGGATTTGAACAGGGCAAACTCCAGCTCGCCGGGCACTGTCTGTGCTCAGACAAGCACCTTTATTGACTGAGCCACTCGGGAAGCAACTGTTGTAAGACATTTTAAGCTTAATTTTTATCGGGCTAATGATCATGTACACAGTTCACTTGACGTATATGGTATAAATGCTCCAGGGTAATGATCATGTACACAGTTCACTGGATGTATATAGTATAAATGGTCCAGTCTAAGGATGATCTTCATGGGTTTGCGAAAGTCATGCAGTCAGGGTAGGGGAAAGAAATACAGCAGAAACAGATATTCAGGTTGGCATTCGGCTTTGTGCTGACAGGCTTTAAAGTTATGAGAGTTGTAGTTGTGACTGCGGAGCAAACATAGAAATCTGGTCTAGATGCTCTGCCAAGTTATGAAGTTTTTATGCATGTGGTGTGGAATAGATGCATGTCAATGTGGGCAGTATCAGACTCCGTGTGTCAGTGCTAACGCGTGTCGGTGTTGATGAGCCTCACTCTGATATGAATTTACACGTGAATGGTCAATGCTGATGTAAATCTCCATGTGCAGCGTCGTCGGGGTCCCCAGTGTGGAGGACTGGCCCCAGGAAGTGGCCCTCCCACAGAGTGCCTTTCCCCCAAGGCCCCCCCAGGCTATCGAGGAGCTTGTGCCGGACATGGACGAGCCTGGGCGGACCCTCCTGCTTGTAAGTCTCTGACCTCTCCAGTCCGCAGGCTTTACACCATTTCCTTACCATTTACTTCCCTCTGATTGTATACTTAAATATTTCCCCCACAGCAATTTCTTGCTTTCAATCCTTCCAAGAGGATATCAGCGTTTGCAGCACTGGCTCATCCCTACTTTCACAGCCTGGAGAGAAACAACAGGAGCGTGGGCTCCCAACAGACCCCCAGCAGTCCGCCCCCCGGCGAGGAGAGGGCAGCTTGAGTGTCCCCATGGCACACGGAGTGGGGGTGGGGGCTTGTGGGGGTTCCTTGGAAAAAAAGAAAGAGAGGAGAAGCGTCTTCCACAACAGTCTACGCTGCTTTTTTTGGTTCTCATGTCGAGATATCGAGAAACAATCTCTTTTGTTCACCAGTGAACTTTTTTTTAAAACTTACAATGCAAAGACCACCTCAGCTAAAGTGTTCCGCCTGGGAAAACTCTGGAACTCCAGGACATGCTTACTTCACCTGCTGTTTTCTTGAGTAACCACCTCTGGCCCTGGCAGAGCCCCTCCCCTGTGACCCAGTACACCCACACTCCCATAAACACTGCCCCCCGTCCACCTGAACCCCAGTTGCACAGTTACACAACCTCTTATACCTGCCTTCATTTTTAAACTTCTGATTATCTGTGGGAGCAGCTCCTATCACTCTCCAACCATCACAAATATGGGGACGAGGAGTGTATGTTCAAATGGTCACATTTGTAGACTCCGCCACCTGGTGGTGTAGAGGCGCCGATTCAAGTTACAATGTCCCCACCTAGTGGTACTCAAGCAGCACTTTGAGTGACTTTTGCCAAGCCATATGTCATTAAAGGCCGTGGGATTTTTTTCTGTCATTTCAGATGCTGTGCCCTCAACATTTCACAGCAAATCAACACAAAAGTTATTCAGTCTACTATTTAACATCTGTGTTTCATCATATTTACAAATGACTATTTAACATCTGTGTTTTTCACGTCTACAAATGACTATTTAACATCTGGGTTTTTTCACATCTACAAATGACTATTTAACATCTGGGTTTTTTCAACCGCTTTTAGTTTGTTTCGGTTCAGAATTTAGCAGTTTCACTAGAATACTAGGCTAGATATTCCTTCTAAAATATGAATGACCATTTATTGAAAAAAATACATTAATACATACATGGCAGGACGGCATGGAAAATAATTAAGTGAAATTCAATAAGTATGGTACAAGGATGTTTACTTACAACAGTGAAACAAGACCTTACACAAGGACTGTAAAATGCTATTTTTCTAAAGTGATTGAAATGTGATATTATTATTATTATTTTTAGTAGTAGTTTGTTGTTTTTTATGCTGAGTTACTAGGTGCTGTTAGGGTATTTAGATGCATAAGGTCGATGAAAGTCTTGACGAGGAATCGTGTAGGTTAGTGTAAGGACGAGTACTGGCATGGTGAGAAAAAACAGCAACAGATACAGTTGACATGATCTGCATGTGCTTAGATAATGCGTTGTGAAGAGAATTAATACAGTAGTGTTAGTGTTAGAGCTAGTGAGTTTTTGAAGGCTAGAGACATTCTACTCAGAATTCTGCATTCCAAGTGTTGATAGGTTGAAGTTTGAGACCTAGAACTACAGCCGAACACCAGACGTCTGGTTAAAAATGAGACACCTGCTTAGAGAGGGGAAAGGCCTAGTGTTAAGAAGTATAAAGTTTGTGTAAAAGACAACAAGAAATGGAAAGCCTTTTGAAATTGGAAATTCCAAATCAAGGCTGGAACTAAATGAAAAACTTTGACAACCCACTAATCACATTCAATAAAATTTTATTTAATAGTTTTCTTTTTCTTGTAAGCCACTTATTTCTTCTACTCGCAAAAACACTATTAAACACAGTTATGTAAAGTGTGATTAGCGGTTAGCCAAAGTTTTGATTTGGTCCCAGCCGAAGTCTACATACAGTGCACTCACCATTGGAAATCTAATTTTATTTGTTTTTTATATTTTCATGAGAAATATCAAGGGCAAGATTGATTTTTTAAATGCAAGCCTGTGCCTTAAACATACCGCTGTTTGGTTTTCAGCAATGTTTTAAAGTTGTAAGCGGGCAGAAAAACGCGGTTGGGGGATGAAACTTTTAGCTGCATGATTCCATCGCAGATTAACACATGATGACTCCAAAGGGAATTCAGTCCATTTCCAAGTTAGCTTCAGACAAAAAGGGATGCAGAATTTAAAAACGATCATCTTAATATTTTAATAATGCAAACTTAATAATAGACCCAGAGCTTTGCATTCGTTTTTACATTGATAAAAATGGGTTTCATATTTCTGCTCAGGATCTGTTTAAACATAGAAGATTTAATCTGACAGTTTGCATATTCAGTTAAGTGAAGCAGACTGTAGTTGTTAGGGTGTGAAAGCTAAAAATCATTTTAATGTTATACTGTATTAGGCTCAGAAATTTAGGTGATGTGCAGGAATGTGTGATATTTATAAGTACAATAGCTATATCTAAATGAATTCATACTTATTTGTACATACATTCTAAAAATAATTGACTCAATTTGGTAGGTAGAATTAAAAAAAATATCATATAGATTGTAAATAAGAATAGATTAATGTTGATTAAAACTAAAAATAATTTTGACTCATCCCTCCTTTTATAAAAAATAAATAAATAAATAAATAAAAGTATCGAGGTTACAGTGAGCCACTTAAAATGGTTAAGGGTGCCGATCTGTAATTGTTAAAATTCAAAAGTATAGCCTGTTTCCTAACACTTTATGTAATTTTGTATACGTG
>JAOYSI010009476.1:0-10887 GCA_025775065.1 Hiodon alosoides | reverse complement strand
CCCCCCCCCCCCCCCCCCCCCCCCCCCCCCCCCCCCCCCCCCCCCCCCCCCCCCCCCCCGCAGAGCAGTGATTCAAGGGGTAACCAATCTGATATATTCTACATTCTTTTCCCTTTAATGTTACATGTTGCATTTCAAGCGATTGAGGGTTTTTTCTTCAGATAGATTGGCAGAAAGAGAATAGCCAAGCGTTAAGCTCATCTTAAAGTAAAGAAGCACAATATTATGAAAAACAGACCATGCGATGTGAATACTGGGGTCTGGTTTGCTTCCTTTTGTAGCACGAGCTGGTTGGTTTCCGTGCCAACTCCCTGCGTCGACCGTCAGCATCACTGTGCTATGTAGGTCAGGCTGCAGGCGCGGCGCGGCGCTTCTGCACTGACAGGAGGAGGGGAGGCCAGGCTGCTCCTGCCGTGCCGAGGCCCCTCAAACCCCCCCGGCCATCTCACCTATCTGTCCCACGGACACGAAAACGGAACCCTATCTGATTCGCCTCACGGACGAACAGTGAGTGCAGCTGGAGAGCCCCCTGCATTTTTAAACAGAGCTGGTGTTTATCTCCTCAGGCACGATAATGTTTCATAACCGAAGGACCCGGTGAGGGGAAGCAACTCTTAAAGGTATTATCGCTATGCCTTTTAAAAAGGTTTTATTAGCTAACACTTATAAATCATCTGAAGTTCATTCAGCCACATACAATTCAGGAGTGCTTTTGAAATAAACATAAAAAATGAACGGGGTACTCTGATGTTTAATGTAAGGAATTCATGTGCTTAGCGTATCGCCTGCGTTTGTATTTAGAAGTGATATATTCATATGCACATTTACATTAGTGATTAGCATTATCACTATTTACATTAGTGATTAGCATTCTGTCCCCTTGTCTTTAAGGACAGATGGTCGGTTGATTGGTGTCCTCTCTGACGGATATCTGGACTGATCAGATTACTCAGAAGCAGATTTCCTACATAACTATCCAAGCATTTGTCTTCTGCATTTAAAACCAATGGAGATCTTTTTGATCTCACCATACAAGGTAGAAATCAAAATGCGTGTTAAAACTACGGAAACAAACTCAATTTCAGGATGTTTCGGGAGTGCACGTTTATTCCTTGATCGTGTTCCTGAGAGGAAATTGCGCGTGACACATAACGGGCTCTGAAGCAGCTTTGGTGTGAGTGGAGAATGTGACGCAATAGGATCTTGGCTGCTTTGAAGCAACTGATCAGTCTCCTTCAAGGCCCAGTCCTGACGTCCCAGGGGGGCACTTCCAGCCACGGCCAGATCTGAACCACGGTCTCCGGTGCCAAAGAGCGCGATCCTATCGCATCAATAAAAGGCCCCGGGACCTCAGGAATGTAATGTAATGTGGGGAAAAAACACCCTCCCTCAGCACAAATACTGTCTTTTAACATTTCCTTATACCGCCCCCTTTGCATTTTTTTAGTCTCCACTGTCACAGAGATAGATTTTGATTGTTGGATCGTTTTTGTAATTATTATATTATTATTATTATTATTATTATTATTATTATTATTATTATTATTATTATATAATATGATGCAAGATCAACAAATCAATTCAGTTGGGAATTCCAAATACTAACAGGAAGCTGAATTTTTCTTTCCCTAACTGCGAACATGTAGTTCAGTCTACCTACCAGCTGTGCTGCTTATCATTTTAGGGCTATGTAGACAGACTCATGGACGAGTTTGCTATGGACAGTGAAGCCACTCTGAAGAGTCGACGACAAGAGTAAGATCGTAAGCGTTTGCGGAATTGGGAAAAGGGGGTGTTCCATTGGACGGCTGGCTGTGCGTGTCTGTAGCGAAAGGTTCAGAATCCATTTAAACTTCTTGTCCGGTGAATCTGTCACCGGATGTCAACATGGATGGCTATGAAAAGGTATTCTGCTCGCCGGTAGGAATCGATTTCGTTTCACACATTACATGATAAGTTATTATTCGGAAGGTCTTCGTTTTTTTCGACGTGGTTAAACGCCTGTGCTTTATCCAGGAGGCCGCTCAGGGCAGGATCACTGCGATGTCCGTTACGGGACATCATCCTCTCCACACAGCTCTGCCGAGGCCGCTCAGAAATGCTGATACCCATGCACCGCAATCCGAGGCCTCCATGCCAGCCAGACCATTACCGCAAATTAAACTGCGCCGGGCCCCGAGGAGCGATTAGCCTAGAGATCCGGACAGAGGGAGCCTATTAAACAGCCCCTGCGTTTATTAATACCTGTGACCATGTCAATAGCTGTAATTCGAAAGTCAACGGCAGTAATTGGATTGCTGTGTGCCTGGCATGGATCGAAAGCCATGCCTGTGTGTCGGTCCAATCCTGTCGGATCGCCGGCGACAGGAAAGGCTTGATAGGAAGAGGGAGTCTGAAGCATGAAGGGGACAAGCTAAGTACGGAGAGAGTAAGCGGGGGCTTTCTGCAGTGGCTCGCACATTTGGTTCGAACCGTCACCCTGGGATCACCTGAAAGCTTAATGGGACAAATCCCTGGGATGTTCTGCCACTGTGTTCCGAAGCCACTGTGCGAACGGCGCCTGACCCCGCTCCCTATAGGCAAAGCTCAGGCCGATCCAATGCGCAGCGGGTCTCTGATAATTGTGAAGGAGACGTCTGAGGTCCCGTGTTTAATTTGGCTAACAGCGGGAAACCGCGTCGCCAGAGTTGTCAGAATTCCGCCCCTACGTAGCCGCGTGCGAGGACCCCGTAGAGCGGAGTCCGTACAGCCTGCGACTCAAAAGCTCCGACAGAGACAACTGCGTCACTCTCAGACTGGAGCAGCAGGGCATAGAGAGGCATGGTATGCAGGGGGGATGCAGACAGAAGAGCAGGCTAAACGTGCAGAAAATCGTTGATTAGACCAAAAGCATGTGGAGACCCCCACATTTCAGCCACACCCGTTGCCGACACATGTATAAAGTTGAGCAAACAGCCATGCAATCTCCATAAACAAACATCGGCAGTGGAATGGCTCGTTCTGAAGAGCTCAGTGACCTTCAACATGGCGCCTTCATAGGATGCCACCTTTACAGCAGGAGCTGCCCCTGTCGTCTAGGAGCAACAGCTCAGAGGCTCAAACAGAAATGTTTTATCAAGATTATTAACCCCGTCAAACGCCAACTGCGAGCCAGGCTTTATCGCCGAACATCAGGGCCTGACCTCACTAATGCTCTTGTGGCTGAATGGGAAAAAAATCCCCACAGCAATGTTCCAAAATCTAGTGGAAAGCCTTCCCAGAAGAGTGGAGGCTGTTACAGCTGCAAAGGGGAGACTAAGTCCATATTAATGCCCATGATTTTGGGTGGAGATGTTTGATTAGCAGGTGTCCACGTACATTTGGCCATGTAGTGTACATAGACGATACAAAGTGAATAGATATGCCACTTATTTAGCCGACACATACCTATCTAGTTTAATCTAGTTTAATCTAGTTTAATATTTACCTTAATAAAACACAACCAGATGGCTTTGGAGATGAATAACTCATTGGAATATCGGCCTAGATTGTCTTTGTTAAATAAAGTTGAGACGCACTTAAGGAGAGGGCATATTTTTTGCAGCTGTTCTTTTATTATTCCATATTTTGTGAAATATAGGAGTGCTGTTCTTTTTTAGGCCTATGATATTGCCTTTTAAGCCCCGTTGATACCATTTAATGCTTTTTCATTTTGTGTTCATTGTCTGTAGAACATTGCAGTCTGGGTTGACGGCGGAAGAAGAGTATTGTATTGTTCAGATTTATAAGCTAATTCTGGGCTAAACACAATAGCTGCACAAACCACAGCTTTCTTCTGGCTCTAACATGTAGAATAGCTCCCCCAGTACTAAAAATAGTGGCAGAGAAAATTTAAATTACAAGTTAATTAGAACCAGATCTACCATAACATAGAAAATAATTATTTTTCTCCTTTTCTTCATTTATAGACAGTACAGTGATAAAAATAAAAATAAATCTGTAATATGCAATCACAGACACACACATGCGATTTCTTAGCTCTTGTTTCTCCCCAACTGCATTCAGTATTTTACTTATCGTCTGTGCGACTGAGGCTGTCTGGCTCTGATTGATGATACCGCTGTTCCAGCCCAATTCCGAGAATTCCTACGGAAAACACGAGCTCTCGCAGGGATCTACGGGCTCTACCGTCCTGTCAAGACGGGTAAAATTGCATCGCCCTGCACCTGTTACTGAGAAGAGGTCAGGGCCGTGCTCAGCCACGCAGACGCTTGCAGGCGCAGCAGGTCTTCTGGACCGTGTGACAGATAAGGGTGGGTATGAAGATCGCTGTGCGACCGCAGTGCACCACACCCTCGCCCCTCCTGTGTAGGTTCTCTGCAGGAGGAACTATGCGCCAGGCAGAACAGATTGGGGTTTCGGGTCAGCGCACTAATTTGCTCCTGTCAAAAAACGACGCGCTACAGGGCAACAGGAGTCTTTTTGCACATTTCTGCATAACCTTTATTTGAAGTGCACAGTTCTGTTTCTCTGCACAGGAAAGAGTTTTTTTTATTTAGAAGTGGGGGGGGGGGGGGAGGGCACACAGAAGGGAAAAGATCATCCAATTGCTTTGAGGCACGGATATGTGAAGCCTTTGAAAATTTCAGGCTTGCTTTTTATCTTTGTATTTAATTAGCATCTCATTAAATTCCCGTCTAAATAAGGGTTAGACTTTTAAAGACGTATCACAAGGCTGGAGCAGCGAATAGACGGAGATATGACATCTGATAGTTCTATCTCTCCTGCCATTTCCATCCTGGTTGTTAGCATTACTTTCATTGGTCCGTTCAGGCTCAGTAACGCTCCAGCCCACCAAGGGCTACATTCATGTGGATGTGGAATAGTTTGAACGAGGGAAGCTTGAATTTATAAAATACTGAGAAAGGATTCAGAACTGTTCTATCATAAAATATCCACATTGCATGCCAGTGAGAATGTTTGGCTCTCATTTTCTTTCTATTTTCCTAATTTTTGTATGCGACATGCGGAATGGGAAAGGGGGGAGGGGCACTTAAAAAGGGAGAAAGACCCTTCATTTGGACTGCAGAACATTTTAATTATATGTTGCATTAATCACAATTGGTGCTCAGACAGTTTACAAAACAATTACAGATGACCTGATCTAACAGCGTGATGCAGCGATCACATCCTGTCACATATCGTTTATTTGAAATCCCGCGTTCGGTGGCAACATTTAAGGATTAATGACACAAACGCAAATGAGACTCCGGCCTCATTGACATTCTGTCCATAACAAATCGAGTGCATTTACTGTACCTCTTTCTCAAGCAACGGGATTACCTTACCTGGCTTGTGTTTGTGCCAATTCACTCAACCACAGTGGGTTGTGCTGCAATGTCTTGTTACAGAGCAGCTCTGTGTTTCTCTTACCGCCTCTTACTCCCCGTATCACTCAATTTTCTGCCAGTCGAGCCAAAGTAATCCCTCAGCCCAAAGAGCTTCCCGTCCCAGTTAAACCCAGTGTTACCGAGAGAACCCAAAGAGTCCACCATCCCTGTGCTTTGGACTGCACACGTCTGGCCCACTTTCCACCATCTGCTCCGTGGATTGAAACCGATGAATTCCAATTAAAAACAGACATATCAGCGTGTGCTGTCTTTCTGTAACGGTAATATACGCATCCTACCACTCTCCTAAACAGCTTTGTATTATTCCAAAGTGTATGTATCCTGTTATGTCAACCTAACATGTATAAACAGTGCCTTTTAATGGCATCCCGAGAAAAACATAGGTCTTGACACCCATGCCTGCTTACAAGGGTACATCCGGTCAGACCTTTCCTCGAACAGCTGTGGCTGAAACTGTGCAAACAAGCCGCACATCTGGAGAAACCAGGAGAAGCGGCCCTTAATCGCTGAAATCCTCCGGACCCAGCCGGTGCTTTGTTGAAAATCAGACAGTACACGATAGATTATGACTCCCTTTTGTCTTACATTCTGCCCGGCCCAGGGCAACACAAATCGCACAGAGCGAACCTGCCAAGCATGCCCTTTTCAGACGTGTAAGCCCCACATTCATGGCTGGTATTACAGCTTCAGCCAGCAGCACAACTGAGGCTGGGACCATATCAAAAATTTAAATCACATTTATTTAAAAATTGAGTTTAGCAGTGTTTTCTGTTATTTGGAAGTAGCTTGTTTCTTCTCATCTCAGAGAAAAAGCTATGAAATGCAGTTATGTAAAATGTGATTAGCGGGTTGGAAAAGTTTTGATTTGGCCCCGGTTTATATCCCAAGAATCACGTGTTTTAAAATGTCATATTTCTGATAAAAAATATTTTCTTTAATTTATATTTCAGTGAAAAAGTTAAGGAAATTGCAGTTTATCAGACTTCCACACAAACATGAAAGACTGTGAAGCTAAAAATAGGTGTTGCATTTCACCGTGAGCCCCTTGTCAAAGAATGTTAGAGAGAAAACAGTTCCTCAATGGACGACGTACCGCCAACCAATCTCTTCCCCCTTTGTGGCCGTGACTGCAAACGGACATGTCATGTGACCTTGACACCTTAATCTGCATCTTAATGCAGTATATTCTGAGGTAGAAAACGTTGCCCTATTCCAAACAACAATCACATAAATCTGGATTTTATTCATTAAAAGGTTTTCATATTGAATCCTGAAGTTCAGGAAAAATAGTTTTAAAAATACATTTCTCTTTTTATGCACACAAAAAAAGTTGAATTCTAGAAATCCAGTAATACGTTGGTGTTGATTGCCTATTAAGGAAGTTCTCTTTAGAGTCCAGAGACGTCGTTCCTCAGTCTGCCACCAACTTAAAAAAAAATACCTCACGAAGAGAAATGTTGGCTTCCACGAGTTCCAAGACGTTAATGTTGCTGCTGTTTGAAGAGAAGAGCTTGTCTACACCGGCAAAGGGAAGTGAAAAGGTGTAAACCGTTTGGAAGTCGTGGATGCGACGGATGCGAGAGATCATCAACAGATGACGTGACGAAGACGCCTCGTCCGTCAGTTTCTCTCAGACTGATGCTAAGGGAAGAGCACTGCAGAGGAGACAAGCGCCTAGCCGCCACAGTAAGAATTTTCCAGGTTTACTCTGAGACGTTGCAAGAGTCTGAAAGGCTGAAGGAGAATAAGGCTGAGACAAATATGCTAAAGACAAGATATATTTATAAAACTCAAATAAATAATATCCCGTCTGTGGTGTGCTTGAACAGCCTTTTAGTATACGAGCACTTATATCCTGACGGTCAAGTTATATCATTTTATTTCATACTGTAGTGATCGTTTGGTTTAACGTACTGCCTATATGTATCAATATACACAAATTATGGAGAGCACCTCTTCAAAATCATTGATGGCAAGAACTTTCTGTTCCTATTTTTGAGTGTTTTGGCTGTCATTGTCAGATTCGATAGTAAATAGTAAATAAAAACAGTGGAGAGAAAGCAAAGCGATTGGCTCTTTGAGAGCCGAAGACCAAAGTCCTTATCTCTTGGAACCAATCGTACCCTTGTCGACTCCAGGGAGCAACGCCACTATCCAGAGTGAAATCATAACGCCACTATCCAGAGACTAATCCAATTTAGGTTCTGGGGCACCGGTATGAATAAGGGGCATGAGGCAGGGTACTCTGCAACATTTTTACAAATAGTTTTTGCAAAGTTTGCAGTTAGCTCTCTCACCATTTCTTTGTTAAATCTCTGTCAGTCCTTCAAAAGCCTATACAGTTTTACAATTAGTAGGTATCATGGTTTAATTTTTACATTTGAAGAAAAGATCAACTGCCAGTTTAATATCATTCTGACAGTGAGTGTGGAAATCACAAATTAATTAAACGTTTTTAAACGTAGCAGCTTCCCTGTATCCGTTTTAATAGCGCCATGATACCGTAAGCAGGATAACACAAAGAATTTAACATTGTTCCACTGGAAATAAAAAAAAAATCCCTCCAGCTAACTCTTCAGCCATGAGTTAATGAAAGCTGAAAGAGAATCCTGAGACGTTCTCTGCTTCGCATTGAGCCTTGTTAAAGGTGACGCATGCAGAAAAGAACCGGGAGTGAGTGGTGGCTCGAGGTCCACAGAGACATACGCATCCCCCAGCAGACCCAGTCACCTCCCCTGGGATCGGTCTGCAGATGGCCCGGGCAGCTCCAGGTCGAGGGTGCTGATGAGAGATAACTAGGCTGGGACAGGCAGGAACGATGCGACAATACAAATGCTTCAAAAGCACTCCAACAACCTCTAGGGGCTAACCCCCATTAAATGGCTTCATCTCCCACATTCTTTCATGTAGCAAGATGGGATTGCAGTGAATGTGAGGATGATCTGTTTGCATTTTTAACTAGTCAGTTTGCATATTTGTGTTTGTCATTTTGCCCATATTTGTTTCTGAGCCAGAGATTGGGCGGGGAAGGACACACAGGATTAGAAAGCTTCCACAGTCAAACCTCCCCAATCCATGTCAATGCACACTAGCAGGGAGTGGCTAGTCCAAGGCAGAAGGCCTGAATAATGACCACAGGAAAATACTTTAAATGACAAAAGACCTCACTCCGGTGGACCGTGTCCAGTCGCTTCAGGTCTTTTTGAGAGCACAAGAACGTTCATGCTTGAGAACAGCACCTTGCATTTTTGTTAAGCACCGTCTGTCAGAAAACATTGTCTCCTCAACCGTTCCCTGTCTCCTCTCAAAAAAAAAGCTGTTGTGTTTTTTTTCCTGTGAAAAAAAACAACCAATTTTGTTTTGGTTTTTTTAACTTGGAGACTCTTTCTCGTCAAATCCGTCGTTTGTAACAGGAGTGTCCTGGCCTCCAGGTGTATTAACTGTGTGGTCACATACCCTCTGGGCAAGACCCAGACATCGACAGTCCATACAGCCTGTGCAGGTTTTTTTGCAGAGTAATAAATCCCTGCTAAGCCCTTAGGTTTCCTTATCGGAAACTGCCAGATTTCAGAAAGAAAAAAACGGAAGTATTCGGTTCAATAGATGATGATTCTTTTGAACTGCAGTACGAAAGGGGTTCAACATCTTGTTAAAGATTTCATGCATGCCACTGCAGATTCCTTGGTATTGCTGGTGATCATGCTGAGGCACTATATTATTTCCTACATGGTGTCCAGGGCTCCCCTTTCTCCCTCAGTGCTGTGCTTTAACGACATTTGCAGAAATTGGGCTCCGCTGCTCATTATATCGCGGCCGGATTTACACAAGCCCAGTCTAAGCTCTTCAAACATCTTATGTATTACTTGTTTTCAGCTTCCTGATTAGTGCCAAAGGTTTGGGGAAGGGACGGTGACGCTGCCTAGAACGCTGAGTGTTTATTACCGATCGCTTATTCGCTCGGCGATTTTTAATCGCTTTTTTTTTTTAAACCAATGAGCACTGCTTACTGCTGAGAATCTATTAATAGATCTGTTAAGTCAGTAGTGTTATCTTTGCAATGAATTAAAGCAAGTGTCACTCTTTCACTTTCTACAAAATATAGTGTTCTGCCCAAAGTTAAGGACAAATACCATACGACTGTCGTTAACAAGATATTTTCTGTTTAAATGATGCTCATCCCGCTCTGTATCCAATGGGAAAACGTACTTTGTGATTAAACGACATGACAATGGAGGAGGTTCGGCAATAACTCCTGTTTGTTTGAATCACATTTTTGCATTTCGCCTGGTAGAATCGAAGTGCTTCCTGGTCGTACAGAGAAGAGACTGAACTCTCCTCGAGCCAGGCTCACTCGAAATCATACAGTTTATACCACAAAAAGTCTGGCTTCTGGAGCTTAGCATGGCAGACGCTCGGAGGGCTTACATGCCAGCTGCCTGAAAACGCCAGCGAAGAGGGCAACATTTTTTTTGTTAAAATGAAGATACACAATCACAAAATCTGATTATCTGAAACAGACGTATGCTGAGGACAGTCAAATGATTATGTTTTTCTTTTTTTGGTTTCTTTCGCTGATCCAGAGAATCATGTCTTTAGAGAAGTAACACAAAAACCATACCAAAACATTCTATTGTCAACGGTGATTACGTAACTAAATATTGTTAGGGTAAAGTCTCCCTGTTAATTATATGGTCTCGTTTGCCTGAGGTTTTGCAGCTTGCTGTCTTTTGCTAAAGCAGGTTCATGTTGTGTTCCCTCTGGACCATTCATGAGGTATCCTACATGTCTTTGTTCTACTTGCCCCCAAAAGAGAGGGGAATGGGAAGAACCCAAACGCCGACCCTCAATTTGAAATCCTCACCATAAAACTTGGTGGAGTAGAAGATTAGCTGCAGAGATCTAGAATGAAGGGACTGGCCTGTCTAGTCATCATTGTGTGAACAGATGATTACACACCATTTCGAAAGATATCAGTTTAACATCAGTTGATATCCCACGACGGTCATGTATTGGCAGGTCTCAGCACACAGCTGAGGTGTTCCTACGATCAGGTCTTACACTCTATTTGACTTTTTTTGTGATGGCCTGCAACTGAAGATCTAAAGACTGGACGCATCTGCAAACTCTGAGGGCAGGAGGAGCTGTGTTTGACGTCGCTGATAGCATCTGCAAATCCTGTTTGCTCAATGCAACACCAAAATACAAGAAGTCTTTTTCCCAGTTGTGGTATTCACTATGTCGTGGTCATCTGTTTGACAGAGCTCTTTAGGACAGCAGGGCCTGATTCCAGCAGGAGTATTCCATGGATGAAACCCTGCAGGAGCCAAAACCACAGCATAGAGATGGTCTGGACCAAGCGCTAGCGGTTGTCCTCTAAACCAATGGACTTTTATGAAGGTTACACACAGACCTACGCACATTCATGTGTTTAACTTATACCTTTCGGTAATTCTCTTTTTCTCGTATCACGCATCTTATTCCCGCCCTCACATTATAT
>JAOYSI010009473.1:0-10888 GCA_025775065.1 Hiodon alosoides | reverse complement strand
GTACATATTTCTTAAACATTTAATTGGTGTGTTTCTGGTTTATTTTTTTATTATAACTTTTTTTTATTTTACTAAATGAGTTATGTTGATTTTAATATAAACCCCCCCACCCCCCTAGTCTTGTAATAATTATTCGAATGATTACACAGTCAGCTGAAAACAGCTCTTGTTGAAATGATGAAAAACGGTTTTAGGTCATCCCCCGAGTAGGAGTAGTAACTAATAATAAAGGGTTGTACTCAGTTATAATCGTTCCATGTGTTCTTCGGTTTTCACTTTACTTTCGTTATTAGTTTGTTTTCACTTCTCCGGGTTTGGCTTTATAATACAAGGATTATCGTTGCCGATCGCTGAATTATGAGTACTAATCAGGTACAGAGGACTTTCTTTCCATCTGCTTCAGTTATCATTTCTTTATTTTCAATTGCATATGCAATATTTATTTGCGTTTCAACCAGCTTTTTACAGTATATTCAAAATTGTTATATGTAGTTCGCACAGCCTATACTTTCTTACTATTGTTTTCAACTAAACTTCTCTCTTGATAGATATTCACGAAAAATTATATTTCTTATAAACGGTCGATTTACAATGTTACTTTCCGTTCTTAAATCTATGAGCTGTTTCTTCTTTTCTTTACGGAGAAAGCCGAGTGAGTATCTTAGGTGTAAAATATTTTGTCTTAAACTCGTCGTCCACATTAAATCATTAAATTGTGTGACCGATACTTAATTAATATTTATTTTAGCAAACAAGACTCCTTTTATGGTCTTATAAAAATTGGATTTTAAAACCCCTGTAGTCTCAATGTTGCGCTTAAAGCACCCCTTCGTGGTTTTCACGACGTTGTCGCCCTAATGAGCAAAATTGACTTTGACACATTAAGACGCAAGCTATTCTTACTTTAGAAGAAATACAAATACTTATTATTTCACGCTCCTGATTACATAGCATCCATTTAGAATTTATGCAAAATTTGAAATAATGTATTCCAAAAAATACAACCGGTGCAACCCAGTTGGGAACAATCTGAGCTCCAAGATAATCCATTAACTTTCTCATTAAGATTAACCCGTTTTACAATTCAGAAATATCTTATTTGTATTTATAATTTAATTGCTTGCCCGATAATTTCATCCAAAGTTAATCACATAGCTTACAATTTCAACATCCATAAACTGCTACAGCTGGATATTTGCTGAAGCCATTCACGCCAAGTACATTGCGCAAGGATAGGATTAGAACTGATTATCTTTCAGAACCAAGCCTGTCCCCGTAACCACTACACCACCAGCTTCTCCTATTGCCTATGATAATTCTCTTTCGTAGCTTTATAAATCCTCTCATTAAATAAGCTGCCAGTTTCACTATTTGTTCTCTGAGAATATATTAAATATTTTAGCTTACAGAGTGAGAATTATGGTGAGAAAACCTGGTTAACCAACTGAACTAAATAATTTATCTTGATTTCAGATGAATGTAATCTTGGATGGCATATTCACAAATGATACTGATTATACCTACCAAGATTACACTGTTATAGATTCAAAGACCCATATGCCTAAGAAGATATTGGATCTGAAGGCGGCGTTCATCCCGGTACTGTACATCGTAGTCCTGGTTACAGGCCTGCTGGGGAACGGGCTGGTCCTGGTCGTTCTGTGCAAGCTGCGGAGGACCTGGAGCGTGACTGATACCTTCATCCTGCATCTAGCAGTGGCAGATACCCTGCTGCTGCTCACTCTGCCCTTCTGGGCTGCAGAGGCCGCCCAGGGCTGGAGCTTCGGGATCCCGCTCTGCAAGCTGATGGGAGCCATTTTTAAGGTGGGGGCCATAACATGAATTCTCACTCTGGACTGAACTGGGCTTATTTATAAACACATCATTGGTGTCATGAGGGGACTGATAGGGAAGAAGAACCCAAGTGGTGAGGTCCATAAAACCTGGAAACAGGCCGGGGTGTAAGCCGGCAAACAAGAGTGTCCGAGAAAGTTTGTGAGTCGTAGTCAATGAGGCAGGCAAAGCGTGGATAAATGGGCAAACAACGCTTGGTGGGCAATCCAAGATGCGATTGTGGATGATAGGGGAAAAACTAGTTAATCTTGATCACCAGGGAGTAGTGCTCGGAAATGCTATGGCGAGATAGATAAGACTGAGCACTGGTTGGAAGTCACTGAGGGATTCATAAGCAGTGGAAAGGGAAGCAGGCTACCAATTTTGGACATTCTGAACGAACGAGGAAGAGGACAGGACTAACACATGGTGTTGTGGTATGTGAATTGAATAATGGGACATGACGCTGAGGAAGGGTGAAGCAATTAGTACTCAGGGGATGTTGACCTCTGGAAGCAGACTGAGGAAGATTGATTAATGAGCTGTTGACGTAGATTTGACAATCGTTTTGTCTAAGTATTCAATGATTGTGTGTTATGTAAGAATTTAAGTAAGAATTTTAAAAAACTGAGTTGATATATGATATATAAAATTCTTACTTTTGTAAAAAAATCATAAAGTATACAATACACTATAGATCTTCAGGTGTTAAACTGAAGTGGAATTGTTTAATATCAGGGAAGCCATTATCATTTTTTGGCAATACCATATTTTGAGAGTGGCCATTCCCATAATTCTATTTTTTTCTCCGTTTCTACCTTTCCTTTCCACAGGCCAACTTCTATTGTGGCATGTTCCTGCTTGTCTGCATGAGTCTGGATTGCTACCTGTATATCGTCCATAATGTACAGATGTACTCACAACATAAGCCCTGGCAGATGCAAGCCACTTGCTTCTTTGTCTGGATATTCTGCTGCGCAATTTCAGTCCCTGACTGGATCCTCTTGGCATTGAAGCAGGATGCAGAAGGCAAAGAAAAGTGCATGTACGACTACTACCAATTCAACACCATCGTTCTGGACTGGCGTCTGGCGCACCGCCTCCTCTACTTCATTGTAGGCTTTTTCTACCCATCTGTAGTCATGGTCTTCTGCTACTCCTGTATTCTGGTACGACTGCACTGTGGCCCCCAGGGGTTTCAGAAGCAGAAGGCCATGCGTGTGATCCTGGCACTGGTGGTGTCCTTCTCCGTCAGTTGGATACCTTACAATCTCACCCTGATCGTGGACACTCTGCTTTCAAAGGAAGATGTCCTGCCTGGTTCAGAGATGAAGGTTGCTCTGGACTTGGCTTTGACAGTGACCCCTGTATGGGGATGCCTGCATTGTTCCCTGAACCCTTTACTTTTCATCTGCCTTTGTGCAAACTTCCGACGCCTGCTACTGGAAAAGCTGAAATTGCGCTCTAAAGGGCAAGCCGACCAGACACGGTCCCTATGGGACACCTCAGGGGATTCTTCACCCAGACCGTCTTGTGAAATGCTGTGACAACTTTGGAATACCCTTTTGGCTGATGGATATCTTTCTGTTGATAAACCTACATGATTCAATTATCATTCAGTTACTCTTGTTATTACGATCATGTTAGACTGCAGTGACTCTGATATAACTTTTTATTATTTTTTTAATTAATATACTTAATATTATATATAATATATTAATTAATATATTTTTGTAATAAGCATGTAAAACCTTGGATATTTCTTAAATTCAATAAAACACATTAAAATATATTATTTGTGGAGTATGTTATTGGTTTTCTTTTATTTTCCAAAGCATAACAGTTTTTCTTTTCATTTTCTTTGTAATTTTCCACTTAGTATCTATGCATCAGTCTAATGTTACATTCCTATAGTTAAAGTTGCTATGTCAAAACATGACTGAATGAAAGCATTATCTAACTCCACCATGTGTTCGTTCATTAACAGATGAGACTATTTACATTATGCTGCGTCCGATTAACTTAAAATTTTCCACGTAGCTCGTATGGACCAGTCTGATGCTACATTCCAAAGGTGAAGTTTCAGTGTTATCCAGGTATAATTTCTCGAGAACTGTTGGCCTGATCTATGTGACATGTATGGGCAGTTTTCAGTCATTTGTGAACATTTGCTCATCAGACATAGTTTTATTTAATCTACCTTGTAATTAACCATTCACTTTATGTGTTAAATATGTCATAATGTATTTGACAGGGGAAAAAAAATACTGGCATGATAACATAACGGCGTCTCAAATCCCTTTTTGCTGCTTGCTTTAGTTTTTACTATCCACATTTCTGCTTTGTTAGGACAAGCTTCTGTGTGCAGACGCCGCTCTGCTTGGCAAAGCGTTTTACCCCCAAGGCCTTTCCTTCGACGATTCGGCCTTTCCTGCTGTTCTACGAAAGGAAAGGGGCCGAGTGCAAATTCCTTCCGCTGTTCAGCTCTGCTAAAACACATGCCTCAGTGTGGCCGGAGGAAAATTATTTAACGCACAACCAAAAAATGTTCACAGATTTTTAGCTTTGAACTTTTTAGCAAATATTTTCAAGAAAATCTCTCAGTTGTGTAATACAACTATTGGATTGAACAACGCTATTTCTTACAGTGTTCATGTGAGTTCCCTCCCATGGCCCAAAGTCTTGCCATCTCATTATTTTGCTTCATTTTCTCTCCATACTCAAAAGTAAGAAGTCTGTTTCTGTTTTATGTCATATTTCATGTCGTCCAATTGGATATCCCACTCTAATCACAAAGGAATGTACTGAGCTTTTATAATAAAATCACTTTTAGGAGAGAACAGCAGCAGGAGATAAAAAAAAAAAATCTATAATTATAACTGGAGTTATATAACAATTCTCAACAAATTCTCCCGCCTTTGCGGACGGACGGGTAATGTCACCCCAGAACATAGGGTAGCCCCTCCCACGACCCCCCAGGTCGCTACAGTAAATTTCAACAGCTCATTAGATTACAACAGCTCCTCTGTATCCTTTCAACACAGAATATTTTAAAGACCTACTATTTATTTATATATTTATATCATGATGAGTTAGTGGTGCTGGACTGAGCAGTTTACAGACTTATTTATTTTTGGTATCCTAGTTGACAGCTCAAAAGCGATTCAAAATGAATCACTCGGAGCTAGATAAAAACTCCATAATATACCATACGATGATTATTTCCGACAAATACATTATGATCAGCTTCAAAAGATATTCATTGTCATTATTCTTTGAATAATACTGCATTTGCATCATGCAAGTGGTGTAAAACTTAGGTAGGCTACTTAACCCAACAACATCTCACTGTTTCTGTTATGAGTTACAATAATTGACACGGTGTGTTGAACAGGCAGAAGGTGACTCGTTGTCACAGTATCGGTATTAGACTTAAACTGCTGTGTTAGCTCCTCCTTTGAGATTGAATTTCTGAGAAAACATGTGACTTGGCACTCAAAAGTTCTTCTTGATGAAGATGATGTTATGTCAACAAAAACGGACAGTTTGCATTTTTAGGAGAACAATATGATAAAATGTCTGCCATTGCAATAAAGATGGACAGGATGAACCATTTATAAACAGTTAATTAATTGATTTTCCCTCTCCTAGAACAGGAAGCTGGCCTTAAGCCATGATGATTAATCATTAATCACTAGTATATCTATCTTTATATATATAATGGGTAGGGAGTGAATCAATGGGTAGGGAAGCTTTCACATACACTTGAAAGGATCAAAATGGATCAAAAAAGTGCATATGTGAGTACATGTGAATCCATACGTGTGATGGTGTATGTGGGACTTAATCATGTCTAGTGACAAACTAAGACTGATAACTAGTTTAAAGACTAGTGTACATTTTGGATACATTCTTACTACACATTCTTGGATACTTGGGTCACTTTGGGAGGAATATGGCACAAATTAAGCCCAGGTGGAAAGTACCACAATCAACAAAGGGTCTAGATGTTGTGTTATACACAAAGCACATACTTGCTTCTTAGTATTATACAATTTATATCACCTAGAAATTATTGAACTGTAATTCCTATATATCTGCACTGGCTAACTGCAATGCATGTCTAGAGCACTGTGCACATTCATTTGTTTGTTGTCAGTGTTGTCTATATAATCTGATTAATAAACAAAGAAAACAGAGGTAAGCACTGAAATTTTACCGGCACAGCGGTAACGCATCGGCTGATTGGGGAGGGAAAGAACAAAAGCCGGCAGACACAAGGAGAAGGGGTCGGCACCAGGGAAGGACAGGCGAGAGCAAAGCGAAAGTAGCGAATGCCGATCGGGAAAGACGTGTGCTCTGTTTTGCAGCTCCGGCCAGGAGACGGGCGAGAGTGAAACCCCGAAATCTCCCCCCGAACGAGGAGGACGAGACGCCGACGTTTTCGACGACTAATTGTCACGATTTATGCCCCGATCCGGGAGGAATTTCAGTTGTGTTCTTGTTTTTTTCCCCCCCAAACCGAGAAGATTTTTGTGTTGCGTTTTACGGCACGAGGGTGCAGAATAAAGAACCGAACTCAAATTGCGAGCGGACTCGACCATTTCCTGTGTGCATTCCTCTCTCTGTTGCGTGCGGCGCAGCCAGTACGCCCAGTGGTTGTCAAAGGTATTGGACACCGCCTTCAAAAAAACATAACATATCAATAAATACTTATAAAAATTGTATTATGTTAATAAATAAATATTACAAAGTCACATTGTGTCACGCAGTGCGGGGCACCAGAGCAGGGATGAATCCAAGCGCAGCTCCTTCGGGGACCGATTCCCGGCCAGACGCGGCATTCGAGGCGCAGTAAGGAGAGTTGGTCAAAGGCCAACCTAAACATGATATTTAATGGAAACAAGAACATAGCGCAATGAATGAAACAAAACCTTAATGACAGAATTATAAAGAAAACAGAAACCAGGTTGAGAGGTGGAGGGCCAATGAAAACAAAGAATGAACGAAACAGAGCACATGAGTAGTGGAATGTTAAGTGAGTAATTAGTTGATTGAAAAATGTGACAAGTAACAGAAGTGGTGAAGGTGAACCGTGACACATCGGTCTAGTTAGTTAAAAAGTAAAGTTCTTTATTTGGTCCTTTTTCCTGTGATGCTAAACATGTTACTGAAATGTTTACTTCCTTTCTGAAATATCTTTAAACCTCATGGGGAACAATTTCTCACAGTCAGCAGATATGTGACCAAAAAAATCTGTATATAATACAATTATGGAACTCTGCATTTCAGAATTTCAGGATAAATAAAACGTCCTCTGACAGAACCGCTTCTCTTGTCTGCCGATTAATTCTGAACCCAGCACGAGCGGTGTGCTACAGGCCCCCTACAGACTACTCAGTCTTAACAGAGTTCTGAAGTACATATTTTGAATTGTGTGAACTTGGGCCTCGTCGCATTTCTTCATTGTTGGTTGTTGGTTGTTAGTCAGGGCCTGCTTTGGGCGTGACCACAGGATTTCCATTCCAACTGGGATTTTTACGGGTTTTATGTCTTCTTAATTGTTCACAGGTGTTCGTGTTTTTTGTTTTCAGCATTTAGACACGGTTTGTGCACATAGTCAGTGTGAAGTCTTGCCACAGTCTGTGCTTGTATTTCTGAGTGGTTAGGCTTGTTTAGTCACCTGTATTTTTGTCATTTGGATTTTCTTTTTTGCTGGTATTGATCCTTGTCTGATATTTGACTATGATTTGGATTGCCCCTTTGGTTACCTTGTGTAATAAACTGCACTTGGGTCCTTTCTCTTGCGTCAGCATTGTTAGAGGAGAGAATCACCTGAACACATGGTAGAATGGGTTAAGTGGACTGAAGTAGCAGAAAGGAAAAGAAAGGGGGGCAGAAAATTGATCATTTGACAGAAATAAAGTCGAGTGTCTGGAGAAGGTGTTAACTGAGAAGGGAAAACAAATGAAAATTGGACGGTGGAAAGCCTTTGGGTATTGGGTAACTTACTGTACTTGAAGGTAGAAGGAAGCTAAACAGGCAAGTTTTAACAAAAAACTGCGGGAAGCCGAATAAGGGCTCGAAAGATCAAAAGACATATCCAGTCATACCACTGAGAAAATACCAGGGGGCGACAATTGCAAATCCAGCTTCACAAGCAGCTAAGGATTTCTCAGCCTCCTCCACCACCTCATGGTAGTTTGCAGTAGCAGTTCCCCACTGGACTCTCAGTGGCGACTTTCTGTTTGGCAGGAAAGGAGAAATACATTTGTCAGGTGATGATTTAACGCGGTTTTGTGGTGCCATAACCAAGTTTTGTTTCTCTGCAGGCAAACACCAGCTGAAAGACAGCCGCTTCCTGGACCTGAAAGCTGGTAACAATTCCTAATTGTGTACCTCAGATACCAAAGAAAGAGAACGCTGACTAACTAGGGGATCATTTACTGTTGTCCTCTGACATCAAAACCAATGAGGGTTGTGGGGGGTGGCAAGTGGATACATATGAGTGACATTTAACCTTCTCCCCTGCAGGTGACTAAAGCAACTGTTTAAATGGGGTGAGTGCAGGTCTCTCTTTGGGCCATGTGCCACGCGTCCGTCTCACGAACAAGTGCAGGAGAGGTTCGGGCACGCCCATCAGCACCGGCTGAGGAGCACAGTAATTACAAACCTAATTTAACAGCGTACCGTCCCTCAGTAGGCGCTGGAGGTCAGGTGAGGAGGTCAGCTTGCAGAGCGGGGTCCCGAAGCTCCAGCCCTGGGCGGCCTCTGCAGCCCAGAAGGGCAGAGTGAGCAGCAGCAGGGTATCTGCCACTGCTAGATGCAGGATGAAGGTGTCAGTCACGCTCTAGGTCCTCCACAGATCGTTCCCCAGCAGGCCTGTAACCAGCGCCAGGGAGTACAGTACCGGGATGAACACCGCTTTTAAATGGTCTGTCTTCTGTATACTGCAGACAATCCCCGAATTACACCTATCACTGTCGGAGTTGTAGCTTCCATTGAAGAAATCCCCAAAATCATCGAAATTAAATTCATCCTGAAAGTAAAATAGTGCCCACAAGTATTTAAGTACACCAATTTTTCTCTCCAAAAATGGCTTGTCAGCCAGTGAAAAAGGTGAAATCATTGTGAAGTATAGCTTCAAACATCTCAGTTGAGAGATGAGTTTATCTGTGTGTGCAGATGGGTGTATGAGAAAAACAGAGACAGAAAAATTGAGAGAAATTGTGTATATGTGTGTACAGCATTGTATATTATCTAGTTATAATACTCACTATGTATGTGTATATGTGTGTGTGCATGCCAATTCACTCAATAGGTACATAGAGCTTGGGCATTTTCTGACTCATTTTTGCATGTGAAACCACATTTTCCATATAAGGCATGCCTTCTCGTTTCACACTAGAAGTCAGGTAGCAAAACATCTTCAGTCTGAATTTTTTGTCCAGTCTCCTACAAGATGACAGGAATTGAAACTAAATGTCTAATTGGTCATGTTGGCGGTATGTAATATTTAATGTTCAATTTTTTTTGCTGGAAAGTTATGAGAAAACTGACAGCTTTTTTATTCTACGCTGGCAACAACATTTCAAAGCCACATAATGTGTTTTTTCATTTGAGCTGGTGTATTTTCACATTTAAAATTTCAAAAGAAACCACAGGTTTTAGGTAAGCTCCTTAACCCTCGCAATAATTATCTGTTCTAACTCACAACATTACATATGGTATGTCCAGCAGGCAGAAGACGGGTCATTGTCATAGTGCTGGTATTAGACCCAAATTTGCATTTTTCAGAGAACAATATAATTGGAATAAAGATACTATTTACCACAGTGTATGGGTTTTAGTTGGAATATCTGAAGTGCTAACAAAACTATATAACTATATAACTATATATATACTACTCATGGTAATAATTGTGTTTTTAACATCACCAAGTCACCAAGGTATGTTATTCTAGGTACTAACTAAACTCTTGTGTACAACAACAATTTTGAATTCACTGTTGATAACAGTAAATAGATGTGAAATCCACACATGAATCCGGAGAGAAGACTGGTTGGTACAAAACCAATCATTCACAGGGGAGCCCAACGACCAAAATGCCTTGGTGTGAACATCAAATTAATTTAAAGTCACACATTCTAGAATTTATAAAGTGCATTGTCATAGTGTCAGAATATTGTAGATAGTAGCAAAACTGATTTGCGTAAAATATAGAGCCCGTCAAAGTAATTTTTAGCAATCTCATCACACGTGCACATTCAGAATATTCTTTGTATGAAGAGTCAATACTGTGCAAAGCATCCAGCTGTACTGCCTTCATTCTAATTACAGAAAGAGAATCCACTCGAACTGACATTTAAAATAACATTCAGCGCTTCTACCTGTTCAATCTGGATTGCAATATTGGTATATTATCTGGAGTAGTATTGGTGTTATTATGAGTAACAATAAGGTTTACACTGAGATCTTCAAAATGCTAATTGAAATAGTTACAAATTCCAAATATTTCATTAGACATACTGTATAATGCCATCAGATGCTTTGATTGTTTGCTGGTTGTATCTTTGATCTAACAATAAAAACAAAGTGACGGGATCTACTGCTTGCCTTAATTTGCCGATATTGTTATGGAAACAGGACAGAAATGGAGAAAAGGCGATCAAACTGATTTTGGAACAGCTGTAGAGGAACTTCGTGTACAAAAAATGAGTTCTGCAACTTCAACAAATTACTCTGTGAATTGAAACTGATGTTTAAAAAAATGTTTTGATCAATTCCATTATGCACCAACGAAAATCAAAAAAGTTTTACCCATTTGCTTTGTGTTTAGTAATAAAAAGTAGAGAGGTGAAGAGACAGACAAACAGACAAATTGAACAAATAAAATGTAAAACATCGGTACAAAGCAGACTGATAAAAACTCTCTAAAACTCACCATTTTGACAACGCTATGCTCCATACAGGTGACTCTTTAAACTCAGGTTGTGTCAGTCCTGCTGATGTTGCCAATGCTGAAGCACTGAGCTCTAACTCTGAGAGTCTGAGT
>JAOYSI010009472.1:0-10888 GCA_025775065.1 Hiodon alosoides | reverse complement strand
ACAGGCATTCATAGACACTATTTGATCATTTGGGGGTTGGGGTCGGTGTTGCCCGGTGCAGCCAGAATGGCAGTGGGGTATTGGGGACATGAAGGGTAGCAGCAGCAGACCGCTGGGTTTCCGGTGACCTGGACCTAGTGACCACACACAGACCGGTGCTGCATGATCAGTCTACAGGTGGGGACCATAACGGCAACCGCGCTCAATCCAGTTCGGTGCCCGTAAGTAAACCGTAAAATGCTTTGATGAATATTCCAATTAAGTATCACACCCTGTGTTTTGTACTTGTAGTATCTGTTGCTGAGTGGAACTGATAATTTTCTCATTTGTGTTTATCAAACCTGTTGACATCTATCTGGACTTAAACTTTGACATGATGTGCTAGATAAGGGCTTTTGGAAATGAATAAATATAAGAAATTTCTTTCCCCTCCACCCATATAATCTTTTTAATGAAAACATTTTCAGTTTTGGTAGAGTAGGTAAGGGCCTCTATTTTCCATGTTTAAGTGAGCCTCCAGTATTAGTAGTTAACATTTTTGTTTGAGTGGAACAAAAACCAAGCATCCCGGTGATCAGTGGCATTGTGTTCCCGCTGAAGCATGGTGCTCAGTCATTCCTGGACAGGGCCAAGCTGAGACTGGTTATCACGCAACACACGTCCATTCACTTTTAAAGAATCCTTTCCGCAATAACAAGCCAAATCCATTTTCTTCTTTTTATGATGGATTTCAAATTTTGAGCGTAAATGCACAGAGAAGAGTCAGATATTTTCTCGCATATAAATGTCCTTGGTCAGTGATAAAAAGGGGCTGAATCAATCATAATTTTAATCTTTGGGGGGGCTTTTGCCGGAACAGTCGTAAAAATTCAGCTCCTGTAAAGAGCGACGGCGTTGTCGGTCGGCTTTTGAGTGCTTTTGCTCTATGGCCTGGGCAACTTTGAGGATCTACTGCACAAAGCTGATTACACAAATGAGGTTGCACAACCCCTTCTAAAGCATTGCCTGGCACACCTATTCTGGGCATGTCTGAGTGTGCTTTAGGAGAGCGGCCCATTGGAAAAGCCATTTTCACTCTAAGTTTCACACGCTGCTTACACCGTGATTAGGTGCCCTTTCGGTTTCTCCGCTTGTCCTTGTAATCCCTAGATGTTCCCAATACCCTCGTGAGATGAGATTCTTGCTCTCGTTACTTCCATTCCGGCAGAGCTGCAGTTAATCACTGTTTATATACCGTGCAGTGGGCGCTGATGAAATGTGCTTTAATGTTTTGTTATACGTTTTTGTGGCTGTACTTTCATCGTTTCTCCTTTAACCTATTATAAGTCTCAGAAGACTTCCTTTAAAAAGCCAGGTGAATCTTTTTCCTTTTTTTATATTGGTGTATAGATGTTTCTTTGTATTTTGTATTATCAAAAGCACAAATGGATATCTTGAGTGAAACATTGATTTATATGTTTATAAATTGATACGTTTTGTTTAATGATAAACAAACCATAATCCCACAAAATATGTGAAATTTTGGCTATAATTGCTATGAGACTATACAATAGCTTTTATTTAACACATTATTTTGTTAACCATTGAAATTTCCCTATCGAAATAAAACTTGCTGAACCGTCAGTTTTCAGGTATACACACAACCTTGTGCCCCCGGGAGTGAGTTCTCTGCTGCAGGAACATATGCCTGTGCGAGTTCCAACACTTAATGAAAGAAAAGGCATTTAGACCTAACTAAGAATCTGCCCTCCGGCTCTTAAAGGGTAATAAGCTACAGCGTACAGTAACTGAGAAGGGTGACTATTCGGCCATGTGGAATGCGTTTGCCATTTTGCTTCTCTCGTTTCATTAAACAAAATGAACTTCAAGTTAATGGCTTAAGTTGCACTATAACTAGAAAATTGTAGCTGTAGAGAGACCTCTGCTGTTAATATAAATTTAAGAGGTAATAATATTTATGAAAATTCTGAGCAGACCCTTGAGTTACTAATGAACAACTGCACCCATTTGTATAGTGGACATTTACTGAAGCATTTCAAGTTGAGCACAAAAAAGTTCAAGAATATCAATATGCTAGAATACCTAGTCAATTCCCCCACTAGGATCTAAACCTTAAACCTCCAGCAATATCTAGTGCCTATATCAAATCCTGCTATTTCAAAGCAAAAACATTTGCATGACTGCTAGCTAATGTTTTGTACATGATTGTTCTTATTCTGCCTTACACAAAGGGTGTGTAAACTTAGCATTTCACATGATAAGAGTATTTTCAGAACTTCCCACAGCTAGGAGACAATGGTGTGCATAGAACGAAACGCTAAGGTTGACTTTTGGTATCTATTATTTTAACCAAATAATGACCAGTTGTCTCAAATGGTAGATATTGACACTGATGGTGAATCTCACACCCACCATGTTTGATTCTTTGGGTTTTCCATCATCCCCCATCCCCACTGCTTTTTGTATGTGTATTTATGAAAACATACATTTGTGTGAGAGACTGTGCTGCCGTTTCTCGCTCATGTCGGTACATTAGACATCTTAACGTACTTTTTTCTCACTTTGATGTAGAGAGTAAGTGTCTCAAGCCCCACTCAGTCAATCTTTCCACGCTCATGATCAGTAGCATGTTAACGCTCATGGCTGGTGGGTAGAGGTAGAGAGTGACACCACACACCAGACCTGTTAACACATGCACCCTTCTTCCAGAGCAGGAAGTGTCCCACCCCCTCTGGACCAGCTGCTGCTGGTGGGAGGGGTGTTTTTCTCCCTCAAGGTCCCATGTTGAGAGTAGGCGGTGTGTTTTGAGCTCTACCTCTACACTGTGAGTGAGGATAAGTACTGAGCAGGTGTGCTGGCTAAGTTCACAGTGTGCCTTTGTTGAGAGAGCCTTGTCACGGAATATAAACTCTGTTTGTCCACAGTCTGTCTCCAGGGATAGGTGGCTGTCGTTCGGTTTCTGTTTGTACTTGGAACACTCACCAAGGAGCACAGGTTCACTTGATGCTTTCCAGGGGTTTGGGGCTGATGGCTCTGGAGTGACTGCTTCAGGGTAAGTAGGTGTGCAATGGGCAGGACGTGGGAGTTCCTTCTCTTTGCCGACCAGTGGGTCGGACGCTTTGCAGACGTAACCCTGCCAGAATAGGCTCGCGGTCATGGCCAGGGCCAAAACGAGGGCCAGAGCGGCCAGGGTCAGAGAGTGGTCCCTGACTGCTGCCAGGATCATGGTCAGTAGGTTGGGAAGGCACACAGAGAGGGAGTTGGTGTGTTGCAAACAGGCCTCCATAGACTGCTCAGCTGGTCCCATGTCCTGTCCACTACAGACACCACAGAGGATCCAAACCAT
Organism: Hiodon alosoides; assembly: GCA_025775065.1. Classification (NCBI taxonomy): domain Eukaryota; kingdom Metazoa; phylum Chordata; class Actinopteri; order Hiodontiformes; family Hiodontidae; genus Hiodon; species Hiodon alosoides. Next base: position 7,542 of record JAOYSI010009472.1, on the reverse strand, counting down.
CAGACAGCAAAGGAAACCATGAGCCGGCGTCACAGGCTCTCTGTCCCTGTCTTCAGACTTCCTGTCAAAGCTCTCTTGGTCCTGCCCCCTTCGCCCTGCAGTTGGATTCTGATTGACAGACATATATACTGTCCAGTCCCGTGCCTTTGCACAAGCTCTCTGTCTTTCCATATCACTGACATCACCTCCATCTTTGTCTTGTGCACTGGGCATCTTGCTCCCTGCTGTTCCGTCAGTGAGGGAATACTGCAGTCTATAGGCAGTCTCTACAGCGATTAGGGGAGTGGTCAGTAGCAGTACCGCCCCATAGGTATGGCCAAGGAACAGCAGGACGCGTAGGGTGACGACGTCTTTCGGCACAGCGAATGGAGGCAGCCAGGAAACGGCCAACCAGAGAAAAGCCAGAAACACTAAGAAGAGAAGAGAAGAGAAGGTGATGTTTAAGTACCTTAAAGAAGGCCGAGGAACGGGAGGAGTGGCAGTCATGGAAGGAAATGCTGAAATAAAGCAATGCTCACCTGTGACAGCCAGGTCTGTGAAGAGCAGCAGGCAGCTGCAGCAGAAACTGACAGAGTTGAGTGAAGCTCTGACAGCAGGCAGAGAGAGGAGATTACATGCTGTTTTGCACACTCCTAGTGTTATCACGGTCTTCAGTAAGCCATCCATCACTGAGAGCTGGGAAGAGGAAGGTTATATCACACAATCGAAGTGCATCAACTATCAATGCAGCATTGGATTTCTATAATTTTTAATATTTCTACAACACGCTGCCTGTGTAACAAAGTAATGTTAAATTCCTGCATAAATGGGGGCAGAGAGGTCACACTGGTGCCAGTGTCTCATTGAACTGAGAGCCATTCTACAGTCTGTCGACTGGGTGACGTTGAGCTCCGACATGCCAGCTGCAACGTTGACGCAGCAATATCCTTATACTGAACACAACAGGTTTTCTGTCTTATTTTAGACACATTTTAGGTGTATTTGGGCTACCCATTCCTCTACCACCTAGAAATCCTAATGTGGGAGGTTATGACAGTAAAGTGACAGGAGAGGTTCTGTAGTCAGCGTTGCTTCTCAGGGTCATCAGACAGACGACATAGGCAGGTTATCAGCACATCCACTCCCAACCCCACTTAATACGCCAGAGTAGCACCATAGTATGAAAGACAGGACAAAAGCTAGCTGATGGCGTGATCTCACATCTAAGCCCATTCAGTCCAGTAGGGGGCAGCAGCCTCTAGCCAGAGTGAAATGAGTAGCAAACCGGTCTAGCCAAGTTCTAGACTTATCCCAAGTCAAAGGAAAGTCAAAGAAACATCTAACTTCGGAAGGAAGAGGCCAGACACAATCACCCTTGATGAATGAAAGACACCATGAGAAACTTGGTGAAAAAAGCAAACGTGAAAATAGAAGAAAAGGCCAAAGGTTCTCTTCTAAGGGGCAGAGAAAAATTGTAGTCAGTTTGAGATCTGGTACAGTGACATTGACATTGCGACTAACCCAGATTCAACCTATGGTCTCCACAGAAAACCTTTCAGTTGAGGTCCATGCTCACATGTCCCACTTGCTGACTTCTACACAAATCTAGATAAAAGGACAGGAGAATAATCAGACTTCCCCAAGCTGCAGATATCACCACTGAATTTGGAGGTTACAATGTTCACCAGGAACTCCCCAAGCCCAGATTTAGCCCTCACATTTAGGTCCAAAACAATTGACCAATGGTCTTGAAGTAAAGTACAAAATGTGTTAGATGTTTACCACTCTGATATGAGCAACTGCAAAGATGCACAGCGAGCCCAGTGAGAAAATTACAGTGAGCAGAAATTAGGTTAGCCCTGTTTAGTTCCACCCACTGATAAGCAGGAGCCACAGCAAAATGAGGGTTCTGATCACTCTCTAGAGAGAATCATCAATATGCTAGAGAAGGTCTTGCTGCATCGTTTAAGCCCAGCTCAATAAACTTAGAAAACGGACTGTTAGTAAAATACCCAAGACTGAAGGTCTGAATGCCATTATGTTTCACATGCATTGATGCCACTCACTCTGCTCTCTCTCACTGCAGGAAGAATGTTTTCCAGAGTGACCATGCCAGAGGCACCTGCCTGGAGGGGAAGAGAACCACACACCCAAGGAGCAGCTAAACTAGCAGGTCTGTGGTCAGGGGAGGACAGTGCAGATCATGAGGGAGAACCTCCAACCACCATTGATGGGTTGGAAGATTGTAAGTCATTATATACTATTTCCTGTAGCATTATAGTACTCCGTCGAGATCCAAGGTGGAAATGGCAAACATTCCATGTATGGAATTGCAGGATTGGGAGTCATGTGAAGTGTCACTGGCATGGAAGAATAAACTGTTACACATTATAGAAAGCTATGGGTTAATCTTCTCCAGGTACACAATGGATTGTGGTGAGGCTGAGGACTTCGTCCAAAGAATGAATCTTGTCGATGACAAGGCAATCTGTCGACCTTACCGACAAATGCCTCCAAGCCACTATGGGAAGCTGAGAACTGCTCTAAATGAGATAGAAGAAAAAGGCATTATTCACGAGAACATGCATCTCCACACCTTCTTCTGAGGATGAAAAAACAGATCTGTACAGGTTGTAAGCCGTTCAATGCTTGAATAATGACAGATGTCCATCCCTTACCTCTAGGTTCATTAGGCGGAAATGCATTCTTTTCAACCATGGATCTCACTTCAGGTTTCTATAATGTTTCTTTAAATTAAGAGGACAGGTGGTACGCTGTATTTTCATCACCCTTTGGATTCCATGAATATAACAGATTACCACTGAGACTCTCACACAACCCGGCAATGTTCATGCGTATGATGGTGTCCTATCTAGGTGACCTGATGGTCTTCGCACCCACGGAGCAGATAGCACTTGAATGTTTTCAGGTGGTGTTCTCATCAGTCAGTACTCAACCTGATGCTGGCTCACAAAAAGTGCCACTTCCAGAGAACGTCTTTATAATTTCTTGTCTAATTATTCTGCATCAGTGTTCTGCAGACAGACCCAGAGAAAGCTAAGACCATTAATGATGTCCAGAAAGTTGATTTAATGGACTTAATGATGGAATAACACAGTCTGCAAAGAAGATCCAATCAACCTTAGTAATGTTTCTCTGCTAAAGACATTTCATTGATGAACATGGCTGTTCTGCCATGGCTAAGCTGCTGTTCGAACCCACAGCAGAGCCAACCAAACAAAACACTGCAAGAAGAGATCGTATTGAACAGAGAGCCTTTCATTCAGTCATGTGTTGGCCACTGTGATAGAGCTCAACGCGTCTCCTAGATCAACAGAGTAGCCAATGGAGCTGTAAAAGATGCCTTCCACTACAGCAACAAATCTCAGGCCAGAAAAGGATGAATTTGATGCGGAATGCTGGGTGTAAGTCAACTAATGGGGTCAGGGGCAGCCATTCCGCATCCAAACAGCAGGATGACCATACCGCTGCTCCCGTGCAGAGTAAGCTTTTAAACCTCCAAGAGCAAGATATCCCTGTAAGGAGAACCTTATACTATGTCCAGAGACATCGAGGACCCACCAGAACCTCGCAATGTCATTATACTACTGAAACATACATTTGTGATGGAATGTTGTACAAGTCGGAGAGAGACCATCACATGAACAAACGAATGCCCTAATTTTAATGATTAAATAAAATTATTTTCAGAATAGATTGTTGGGACGACACCCAGGCCCGCCCTGACGGATGAGCAAGAACCTTGTTTGTGCACCTGAGTGCCTGTCGTTTAAAGCCTTTTAAAAGCGTGCCAACAGAGCTGGGTAGAGGGAAGCTTTAGTAGACTGTGGATTTGTGGGTAGGATTGCATTTTCCTCTGATGCGACTATTTAAAAGCCTATTTGTTAAAAATGCCGAATACAGGGCAAAAACCCTCCCCTTGCTTCCCTGTCTCAGGCCACTCCCTGACCAGACATGCCCCAGCATGCAACATTGTAAACATTAGTAATGATTACATATGTGGAATGAGTTAGCGTAAAATTCCCCTTTAAGAGGGGGAAAGGTGAATGTAACGGTGTAAATTACTAATGTTCAATTCCCTAAAAACGTTGCGTCTGCATCTCTCTTTTCTTTTCATTCCCAACCTGCCCTATAGTTTCTCCTGGTACATATTACATATTACATAAAAAAGTATGCTTCTGGTTCGTAACAGTACCTTTCTAAGAACTATAAAAATGGTCCTGCTCTTTTGAATATCACGGTGTTCCGCCTCTTTCTTCCTAACACAGCCATACAGTTGTACGAGTTTGGGAGTGCTCTTTTGGCTACTTAACTTTAATACGTAACTTCTGTTTTATTTTTAATATAGAGGGTTCGATCAGTTGATCTCCTTTTCCGAGGAACAGAAACCTCCTGTAAACCAGAGGACTGATTCTATACAAATTTGTCATGCATGGATGTAAATGTGAGAACATGCTTCCTTGGAAGTGGAGTCCTACAGAGATTTCCTTAATCTACAAAATAAATGATGTGTTTCCTGGGAAATGCTGTCATGGTCTACAGACAAAAAAAAATCTATCAATATCCACAGCAGAAAGTGATTTGATTACTTAAAGAGCGCTTCAAGAACACATGATACTTAAAGAACACATGATGAGACTACAATCACTCCTACCTAATAAACCCTTTGATCTTAACATGGCCATAGTTCAGATTTATGCAAATGGTCGTTCCTCGGTTCCAGATGGGGATATCCGGTACATAGCCAATACCAGGCTTTAAATTTTAAAGTTCACTTTTATAATAGTATATTTTTTGTCTGTAATATATAAGTTAATATTAATAATATTTTTCCATGTCGGAGCATTCTGTAACTTATGTAAATATTAGACTCAAACAGTTTCATATCAATACTGCCACCTTGGTACATAACATTCAGGGGCACGGTCCATTAGAGCAAAAATAGTAGCAGGGTACACCCAGGACTGGATGTCAGTCCGTCGCAGTGCAGGAGACGGACACGCCAACACAGCCACGCTCTCACCAACACAAGGCCAATTTTCTAGTCAACACCCAGCTCACAAATCTTTTGCCAGTGGGAAGATATTATAGCACCTGATGTCACAGCCCCAGTGCCATCCCAGCTACCTGACAGCACAATACAATTCACTGTTATCCATGCAGAGTTCTTATACGCCGAAATGTAATCCATAAGTCAATTTTTCTATCGCACTGGGTTCGAAGAACACTAAACACAGCATAGAAATGTTTTGTTCGATCGAACACCCACTCGATTTGACACTTCCATCTTCTCTCTCTGTAAGCCTTTTTTTAAACTCTGGCTTTTGAATGAAGGAGATGCAGCTAGAGATGGACAGTATCAGTCAAAAGTACTCCTCCTTTTAAGGGTCTATAAACAGTTAATATTTCTTTATATGATACGTGTACTTATATAAGCTCATAATCATAACTGAATTGCATTCCCAAATAAAATTTTCATCCAATGCAAGGGGATTTCAGTCTGTAGTCCAAGACTAAAATGTGTATAACGCTGAGTTAGATCACTGGCCTAAAAGTTTAAAAGTGTTTCCGTTAGATGTTCTCCGAGTTAGCTAGCACGTTATCTGAACATGTTACCTAATTAACCTTTTCTCACCAATTATTGTTTACAGGTTAGAGTCCATGATGTCCATAATAGGCTCACGTTTGTCATTCCGGAATATCATTTTCAAGTATTTACCTACTTTCCAGCAAGTATACTCAAACTTTTGACAAGTACTGTTTATTGTGCAGCATAACACTAAAAACGTATCGTCTTGTAAGTTTCAGAAGTAAATACTTTATTATTTCACTCTGTACACTGTAAGAAAACTAAGGAGCAGAATAAATGTTCCAATACAACGGTACTGTGCCATGCTGCTACTCATCTCTGATGGCTCCAGATGTGGGTGGCTGGATTATCAAGGGAATTGGTGTCAGTGGCCTAATGACTCTGTCCAAGCAATTTTAACTATGTTTTTTTAACATTTTAACATTGTTTTTAGTTTTTTGTTGCTGTAAACCTTACACCTTGATAATGTTTGGCCTTTCTTATATATTTTGCTTGAGGACCGAATTAACTAAATCACCCTTTTTCAGTAAAAAAGTAAATTATATAAACTTCACACGCAGGGACACACAAAGCAAATCAAATGCATTTTATGTCCGGACTACTTGGCAGCTACTGGCTATAAGATGGATTTTGACAGATGATAATTAATATTACGTCCTGACAGACAGACACTGACAAGAGGAGGGACGGACGGAGACAGACAGACGGACACGTCAACTTTTTCATCTACAAGCTGCACTGTATCAGTTGCTTTTCAGCTGTGAACAAACAGAAGATCATCAGGAGCCAGCCACGAAGAGAGAGAGGGGGAGGGAGTGGGAAAGCTGCGTTACAACCTGAGAAACAGGTACCGAGCAAGAAGGAATAAAGGTGCATTCAGACGGAGAAAGTCTGCGGGACACAGCGCCTTACCTGTCCATGTAGGAGCCTCCACTGTTTGACTGCTCCCACACCTTTCATCCTATGCTTTCACCTGCCATTCCCCCACCCTCTCCGGGGTGTGTCCCAGCACGTTACCAGTGGTATGTGTGCGAGCAAATGTCGGTGTTTGTGTGTCATTGGGGTGTGTCTGTAGCTGCGGGGAGCACAGAAAGACCTGTCTGGCGGCTTCTCTGGGTTGAGATGGCTGTTAGCGTTTGTTTTTCATCCGAGTTAGATCTCTGATGGCAATGTGCATTGTTGTCAGTCAATCTTATTGCTGGGGTTTGCCATTTTCAGCAGTTGTGTTATCATTTAATATCCTTAGAGGTAAATACAACAGCATACGTAACACGAGGCTGCAAAAATTGAATTTAATAATAACCACTACGTTGCTACTGCCCCCTGTTGCTCAGTCACTTATATCGCATTTTAACAAAGACGCCAAAGCCTGCACAAGTGCACACACTTTTTCAAGTTGACTGGATCAGATGCCTTATGGCCAGGGCAGTATACATACTATTTCGCATTGATTACCCTCAAAACAATCTACCAAACAACGTTTTAAGCACACGGATGTACTCATTTATTTTTGTCTATTGCGGTATTGTGTTGTGGTCGTTTTCTTTAGAAGACACTGAGTAGGCCTAAATCTACTGGTTTGCTTGGTAGTTTAAAATAAAAATATTTAACAAACTATGCAACGCGAATAACTACAATAGAATAAACATAAATGATTATGAATTGGTTGAAGGAAAACGCTACAGTGGCATTCTACGCTAAATATATTTGATGCTTTTGTTAATACTGTTGCAACACTTGGGATAGCAGATAATATAATAAAAGCAGCGGTATAACCTCCATTCTCTCGTTTGGAACTCCTGGCCTCAAGTAAAATTAAAACAATAGATAAAAATATCCTTTGTCTCCAATCGTGACACAATGTTAATGCTAAAGTTGTAGCTACGTTTAATTCACAGTTAGACACGTCAACATTAAAGCTATATGTCGAGCAACAGAGATCGTAGCATTTT